>JAQBSW010010690.1:0-23138 GCA_029291075.1 Eudiplozoon nipponicum | reverse complement strand
AGAACTTAACAAATTTGACAAAATATTGCAACCAAACCGTTGGATCTAGAATGAAATTTGGCACGGAAAACTGAATTATTATATTATCAGTTGCTTACCGATCGCATTATGCTCGAATGAGAAAAAACCTCATTTTCGTAAAATTATGATATGTAGCAGACCAATATGATAAACGTTGCAGAGTATACAACATGACAATGCCACATTAACAGAAGTACTCATGCTAGTCAAGTCAAGAATGCTGAAGATTGAAATCATGCACAATTTAACAATATAATTATAGAAAGTATTTGAAAAAAGAATGTTCTCGAATTTAAGTGAATATTTTCCTTTTTTAATAATTTTTTTCAATCTGACACGTCGGGCTAAAATTATCAAAAAATGCCAAAATATATTTGGAAATTTCATTTGTAGAGTTTTAAAAGTTTCTGATTTGTCTATGCTGACATATAAAATACATTTTTGGAGTTCCTTGAGTAGGATCATCACGCTTTTTTGCGCTACTACAGTATATCTGTTATCATATTTGTTATTAATGCCATAATTCTCGATAATAAAAGTTTGAATTTCCAACGAATGATTATTTTCACCGGTTATATCGGGAAAGATCTCAAATTGGTTAACAGGTAAACTAATTGGGTGTTGTGTTTTAGGCCATCTCATTTATAAAGATACAACATGATAACTAGCGAGACGGAGATTTAATAAATATTTTGCACCATATATTATTTTGATTGAAATGGAAAGCAGCATGTGTTTAAAGATGCAGAACATTTGACAGAAGCACATAAGAAAGTTAACTTGTGTAAAGTTCCAGAAAGTGGTCATTGTAGTAATATTTTGAATGCGACTCTGGCATCAAATTGGCCTCTCATTAGGTAGTGAGTTAGGAGCATTTACAAAAGATGGCGACCGCTATAGTCGCAATAGCATTGAAAGCTGTGTAAGTCTCAATATTTACAGATTAGGTAACCAAATAGATAGGGTTGATGACGCAAAACGTTTATCAAATTAAGAAGGATGACTGATCCGATTAAAATATTTGTCTCCGTCTGGTGAAAATTTCAAGAGAAACTTAAGAGTAAAATATCAGAATTCAGAAGATATATTATGGACGAGGAACCATCTTAATCCTTTGAGCTATTAGTGAAAGGAATTCAAATGAGATATCAACGCGAAAGGTAAAAGAAAATGACTGACTTTTTTTGGCAAGATATGATAGGAAACCAACGTCTGTCGGAATTTTATGACATTATATGGGAAAGATTTAGGACTTCATAACATCAATAAATTTGTTAATAGTACATTTGTGACAGAATTTTCAACAAAATTATGAAACACATTGGAAGTATAAATCAAATGTTTAGATAAGTTATACCGACAACAGGAACCGATAGTGTGATCCGTAATAGCAGTCTCATAACAAATGTGTGTACTCCAACGTATCTCATAAAAGCCCTTGAAAGTAAATAATGAACTTCGTAACCCATGACGATCGGGTTTTACAGTAGGACACGCTAGAATTGTGAAAATCGATATGACAAATTTTGTGAGAAATTAATTACGGTTTATGCTGCACTGTTGTATTTTGTGCAATAATTTGATGAACATCTGCTCATGGTATTGACTGATAATAAACCGCTGACATGTATCCTATATTAGACTTAATGATTCTCGTCGGGTGTATTCACAAATAGCAGGACTAGAATAATTTTACTTTATAGCACCTCAAATCTGAGAAAAAGAAAATGATTTACCAAAAAATTTCGGTAAACCTTACACAGCAGATCTATAATTGATCTCATCAGAACCAGTCATAGATTCTATTGCTTTTTCGAACGATTTTCCCTAGCAAGTGACAGAAGTACATGTTGTTGATCCTTTTGTTGTTATGTTAGCTATGATGTAGCGTACGCAGGCAAGACGGTTAAAGATCAATGGTTACTTAATTAAATCTCCATGAGACTAACTAGACAAGTTGGTACTAATTTTACTAAGTAATCCAACAGTTGCATGTGTTGGGTTACTCGTCCATTAAGGCTACTATCATACTGCACACAGCTAAATACGTATGACCGAACATGTCGAAATAAATAAAGTTTAGGTAGGATCATATGTTTGCTGTAAATCTGATATACTAAGAGCGAAGCAAAATAAATCGGCATTCCATCTAGTGGATTTATGCATATAAACAGCGATATTATAGAAATTCTCGAAATCTCTGCTTTGACATATCTCATTATGATGGTTGACCGTTTTAAACGAGTGTTCGAAGAAGTGATCTTAATGCATATGACAGACCAGGAAGCTCTACTTCTGTTCTTGCATATTTTGGCATCACGATATGGTGTCACTAGTGATCTTGATAATCAATAAATGTCTGAACTCTTTATCGAGTCATTGAATTATATGGGGATTGAAGTTAGGTGCACAAAGGCATACAATCACAGAGATAAAGATACGGTTGAGAGGTTTATAGAGTACTGAACGCTACACTACGATGCATCGGATTATCTATTTGAGTATAGGATTTGCTTCAAGTTTTATTGGTATTCAGAAACATTTCCAGAGCACAGCATGGATAATCGATAGCAGATCATGTTACTATTTCGGCAGCTAGGATCGAATTAACTCCACTTATTTATTTTTAAAGTTGAATTTTCACGTTACTTTTTTAAACACCACACGATTGCGTTGTATGGCTCACGTTTGAGCCAATATTTTCTTTATGTGACATGACGAGCTATATAGATCCGGCACATTGTATATCGATAATACGTTTTTGCAAGCTTCATATAAAAGTATAGGCAATTATTATGCATTCTGTAACTTCATCAGTTACAACATTGGCACATTCACATATCAAGGACCACAAAGTCAAGAATACACTAGCTCCTCTAGTCTGAACAAAATTCTCTCATTAACAGTGATTGAGTGTGCCCAGGAAACGCCAACATAAAACTACCATCGCCTATTACAACCCACTTAGCAATATCACGCTGCGATTCTAAAAATTTTACAGCAACGTAATAATTTGATGCACGCAACATGACCGACCACATTTTGTGAAGCAATAACTTGAGTTATTGTAGCATCATATTATTGATAACATCACAAAAAATGACTGGAAAATTTCATTATAATAACTGGCAATCACAATTCACATCTCTGTAAATTATACCATGGTCAAAGAAGAAACTAAAAGGATAAATCACTGAAGGGCCGAACTTATGAGGTTTTACCAAACCCTAAATTTCACACATAGATAATGCCAGTTGGAAAAAATCAAATGAACATTACGCACTGGAAAATGCAATAGCACAGTCAGAGCAATACAAGAAACATGTTTAAAAGAATAAAAATTGTGAAATTGAATTAATCGAAAAAATGTTTTGACATGCTGAATTCCAGTTTTTTTTGTTTCTTCAAGATTATTCGAAAACCATTGGCGGATATCTTCCTCAGTTCACATATCATCTCAAGTTTTAAAATCAAAATAATGAAACAAGCGCGATATTTCTCTAGCCATATCATTTATACTTTAGACTGACTTTTTACAAGTTAGTTGCTTGTCTTTCGTCTCCGCATATCCATAGCAGTTATGTTCAACCAACTTAATGAGATTAGAGTGGCTGAATATGAATTTACCATTTACACGAGTTAGACTATCTGATTTTACACACCCTGTGAAAGGACATAATTGAATTCGCCCTCACATTTTCGGGTGGGGGGAGACCATTAAATGAGAAACAAAAATCGTAATCACATATCATTGTTAGAGATAAAAAATACGAATTAAAATCTTCGCTTCTTATGGTTATATGGCAGTGAAACATTAGTAAATTTTGGCTTTTGTATGGCTGTGCATGATTAGAGATAAAATAAGAAATCAGAACGAGATATAGACGTGTAAAATTTAATTCACACTACTTAAGTTGTACTCAGGATAGGCTTGTTTAAAAACGGTTGTTGCCATATCATTAAATAGACATACGACACGCAAGTGCATGTGTACGTTTATATATAACAAAAAAGCTTCAGTTTTATATAAATAATAAATATGTACGTCCATCTAAATGAAACTGCAGTCAATAGACATTAATTTAGCCTTTGCACGCTTCAGACTTATTATTTATTCTTAGCGTTTAGAATGTTGTATTACATGAATGATCTCAATAGTTAGGGTGAAGAGAAAGACACGAAAAAGTCCAAATTAATAAAATAAGAAGCTTCTTTAAGACATGAAATAAAATAAATTACGATAAGACAAGAAAATAATTTATTTTAAATAAGAAATATAAGGAAACTCACTAAGAAATTTAAAATCAAACGAATAGTTAATGGTTAAATTGATCTATCATTAAATAGACTGCAACACGCGGCTCCGAGTTCCAACCCAACGAAGTTAAAATTTGACAAATATAGTTCTCTCTAAGGTCAAATAGTCTAATTCTGGTTTTACACAATATTTCTCGTAACTGTGATTTTAGCAACAATCTCTGTTAGTTTTAAGCATTTTTAATTGAGATTTCTTGAACTGCAAATTTAATTGTAATTAATAGGGTTTTGCTTAATAAATACACACACCCACGCGCAATACGCAGGTAACATACAGTGGATTTAAGTGACTTAACGCTCAAAGCCAGGATTTATATATTTTGTGTACCTTAACCATTTTTACATAATCACTAACAGTTCAATTAAGACTCTATTGAATTATATCTTATTTATTTCTCAATCATTTATCCGAAACCCTTCGGTTCATTGGATTTATGTGATTTAATACTCAAAACCTAGCATACAGTGGATTATTGTAACAATGCAAAACTTGGATTTATTTATAGTGTTTATTGGGACTACTCTTATACCGAGATGGTAACTTGTGTTGACAATACTGATAACTCTCAAAACCTAGTATACCGTTGACTAATTATTTGTGATGTTTATTTTGACTACTTTTACACGATTTTTATCTTTGCTTTATAACATTTTGCTTGATATAAAAATGAATTGAT
Source organism: Eudiplozoon nipponicum (assembly GCA_029291075.1). Taxonomy (NCBI): domain Eukaryota; kingdom Metazoa; phylum Platyhelminthes; class Monogenea; order Mazocraeidea; family Diplozoidae; genus Eudiplozoon; species Eudiplozoon nipponicum. Next base: position 18,123 of record JAQBSW010010690.1, on the reverse strand, counting down.
TCTTGTGCCTTCTCATTCGATGCCGTCGACTATAGATGCGAGCAAAGCAGGCGTGACTAGCGTCGACCACCGTCTCGAAATAGCACCAGGAGGTCGACGTGCAGAGGCCAAACCAGAGTTCCACAGTTACCGGCGGAGTGGTGACCGAATCACCGCTGCTATGGCCACTCTACGCGCTATTGCCTCAGAAATGGCTGCACATTCCTGAGCACAGACGCGAAGTTCAGATGGGCGCGGTCACCTTCCACAACTCAGGATGATCCGCCTATGGGGCGTTAGGAAAACTACTGGGGTCAGCCTCCTCTGCGGCAGTAGAGGGTGATCATCTCAAGATTGCTGCTCGCCCTGCGTGTGATGGCTCAAGGCAAATTGATTTCGCGGTAGAGCGTAATCAAACTATTGTCGTTACAGCGACGGCTCCAGTCAAGTCATGCTTCAAACGCCCGAATGCTAGCAACAAGTCCTATCGTCAGTTGCCACTATCAACATCTTTCCTCATCTATGACGCAAACTCTGGCGAGTTATTTCTCATAGATTCTGGATCAGATTTAATCTTACTACGCCACAATTATTTCGTACCCACAAACCCAGTCAACACCAGCAGTCTTACCTGCGCCAATGGCTCCACCATACCGACGTTTGGGGTACGAGTACACACAATCTCGTTCACCAACTCAAAAAGATGTTTCAATTATCCTTTCATCATTGCCAACACGTCAAGAAACATCATTGGACGTGACTGCACTGCCGAACATTATTTGCTATCATCAGCGCTAAATCACATGACTCACGCCAAAGTAGTCTCATCTATACAGCTAATTCCTCGAGTTCCACATGTATCACACCTGGGCAATGATCTAAAGCGACATGAAAAGATTTTCAAACCTATCTCCTTTATGCCCGATCTTAAGAGGAAACGTGCCATTACAACCCATCGTATCACCTTATCTGAGCCACTTCCTCATCCTCCCAGAGCACGTCCATTAGCAGCACACAAACATAAGGCTGCCGAGCAAGAAATCGCCATGCTACGTCAATAAGACATCTGTACACGATCCAGCTCACCATTTGCGTCGCCTGTGGTAGTAGTACTAACGAGTGAACCCGGAACATTCACAGTGTGCGGGGATTATCGTATTCCCAATTCTTGCACACAGTCTGATTCGTACATCCTGCCAAATCCAGCTGACCTACTCAGATCCGCTATCGGTCATGTTGTGTATTTAAAACTCGACCTAGTAAAAGCCTACTATCAAGTACCGACGGACAAAGACTCGTGTCCTATACTGCACTTAGATTCACCGGAGGTGGCACTCACGAATATCATTATATGCCATTCGGTCTTAAAAACGCATCTCAAACATTTCAATGCTAGATGGTCTACCATTTGTAATTCCCTACTTATACGTCATTCTGGTATTCTCCGAACATATTTAGCATGTTGACATTCTACTCGTACGTCTAGCAGACTATGGCCTACGGCTTCATGCCAACAAATTTGTCTTTGCATAAAAATCAATTGAATTCCTCGGTCATCAAATTTCCGTAAAAGGTGTGACACAAATACCTGCTAAAAAGCGTACCATTCAAGATCTACAGCCTCCAACCACCGTTCGAGCGTTACGACGATTCTTTGGAAAGATAAACTACTACTCTCAATTCGTATCTTGCCTTGCCAAGATTTTGGCACCTCTTCACAAATATCTCGTGGCAGAAAGCCGTTTAGTCAAGAAATCACAACCGATTCAGCTCAACGTGGACGAGGATGCCAAGAGCGCCTTATGCAAAGCGACCATGCTACAATCTCCTGATTGGTCTCAAACTTTTGAATTGATCTCTGACGCATTCCACGTTGCCATAGGCGCAGTACTTCACCGAACTATCGCCTTCTACTCGCAAAAACTACAACCTCGCAAGAGGCGATATGGTACACTAGGAAAAGAGTTACTCGCAATCTACCGGTCGATCCTACACTTCCACATCTATCTGGATGGCCGAAAGTTCAAGATCCACACCGACCACCTGCCTCTACTCCCGATGCTCAGAGGAAAGAAAGAGTATTTATATTCACGATGTGTCAACTCGCAACTTACACGAATAAACGAGTATGAATATGAAGTCACTCACGTCAAGGAATCAGACAACGTAGTTGCAGACTTCCTGAGCCGTCCTGCAGAAATCAGTGCTTCTATCATGTGTCCTTCACCTATAAGTACTCAAGAATTGCAAGCAGCACAGCAAGATGATCCATCACTTCGTAAATTTGATGTTATTCGCCTGAAAACATTTGATTATGATTGAACTCTGCTGCAGTGTGAAATACCTGGCGGCGAGATGTACAGAAGTGGTCAAAACAATGTATAGAGTGTCAGAAATGCAAAGTGACGAGACACACCAAAACGGCGCCAGAAGTCATCCAAGTGCCTAAAGTACGATTCACGTACATAAACGTTGATCTGGTATTCTGACCTGCTGTGAACAATGTACGAAATATACTGTCAATACGGGATCGCACCACTCGATGGTATGAGACCATACCACTGCCAGACATGGAGCAAGACACTGTCAGTTATGATTTAGAGCTCAATTTGTTCGCTCGGTTTGGTGCTCCAGCTGAAGTGACAACCAATCGTGGCGCACAGTTCCTGGGCGAAGAGTTCGTTGCCCTACTTCAATACTATGGTGTCAAACACTCCGTGACCGCGGCTTGTAATCCTAGAGCAAATGGTTTCATCGAAAGACCACATCGGGAACTGAAATCCGCGCTCAATGCTAGCCCAGAAGAAAATTGGCTTGCGGCTTTGCTGAAAGTACTCCTATCAATGCGTACAAGACCTCGAGAGCCGATCAAATTTAGCTACGCTAAAATGGTATTTGGCGAATATTTACGGCTGCCTGGCGACTTAGTCCGATCACGCTCTGAAACTGCGATAACGATGAACGATCCGGCATTTCTGTTTCCACTTCGCAGATACCTACAGTATAACGCTCAGAATCTGTCGATCTGTCCTACACGTCAGTAGCATGGTCCAATCTATAAACGCAAAGATTTTGATAGCTGCAAATGGTTCTTCGTCACTAACGACATGGATAACAGGATTCTATCCAAACCGAAGCGCGGTCCTTATCGTGTGTTCGATCAACGTCAGAATTACATTATTTTGGAGATTATATGCAAAGCTGAAGCTGTCTCCAAACACAGATAATCCCCGGCCGACATTGATTCAAATGACTCGGTGTTCGAAGATGTTGACCTAACGCAACAAAGAAACGATTATTCCACCTCCAGACAGTTTTTCTGACCACTGGCTGACGCCCAACATCTCAACAGCAACAGAACCAACCGCCACAGTCACGACGTCGCGTGATATAGAGGAACCTAAGTCGGTGTCGACAGAGCCAACATCAATACGCAGGTAACATGCAGTGGATTTATGTGACTTAACGCTCAAAGCCAGGATTTATATATTTTGTGTGCCTTAACCAATTGACACAACCACTAACAGTTCAATTAAGACTCACTTGATTTATATTTTATATATTTCTCAAACATTTATCCGAAACCCTACAGTTCAGTGGATTTGTGTGATTTAACCCTCAAAACCTAGCATACAGTGGATAATTGTAAGAACGCAAAACTTGAATTTATTTATAGTGTTTATTGTTGCTACTCTTATACCGAGATGGTTAGTTGTGTTGACAATATTGATAACTCTCAAAACCTAGCATACACTAATTATTTGTGGTGGTTATTGTGACTACTTTTACACGATTTTATCTTTGCTTTATAACAATTTGCTTAATAAAACAATGACTTGATGCTTGTGCCTTCTCACATCACCCTTCGTGAAAGGGCCATGTATTAATCATAAACTCAGATCGTAATAACAGCTACCAGATATTAGGTAGGAGGGCAATATCGCACTTAAATGGACAACTAGCTCGCAGAACCTCTTACATTAGCTAAAAAACCTCCTAAAAGATAATAAGCCCACTAATAAGCCAGTCCTAATCCGATGTATTTTTTCTGTTGACTGCAGTTTTATTTAGATGAATGTACATGTTTATTAATTATATTTAATTGAAACTTTTAAAGTTATGAATACACATACACAATCATATGTGTGACGTGCGCCAATTTAAGGATATGACGACAACCGTTATTAACCAAGCCTGTTCTGAGTACAATTTGAGTGATTTAATTGAAATTTTAAATGTGAATGACGCGTTTGTATTTCTTATTTTATCATTTATAATAGTATGTGCTTAAGATGTGTGGTCCTACCCCGGCCCAAAAATGTGAAGCGAATTCAGTTACGTCATTTCCCGTGGTGTGTATAAAACAAATTATCTAACGCATGTAAATGGTAAATTGATATTTAGCCGCTCTGGTCTCGCATAATTGAGTCGACATAACTGCTATGGATATGCACACACACGTGACACGCAACTATATAATGAAAGGTCAGTCTGAAGTATAAATGATTTAGCTATAGAAATATTGCGCTTGCTTCATTAGTTTGTTTTTAAATCATTTGATGATGAGTCAACTGAAGAAAACATCCGCAAATGGATGTAGAAATATCTTGAAGAAACAAAACAACTTGAATTCAATTTGTGTTAGTCAGACGCAAATCAAATAAAAGAATAGCCCAACAGTTTTCGGAGGACGTTTGAAACAATGTATATCCGTAATCTAAAACGAGATGACGTATACGTGGGTTCGATATCTCTTCAAATGAAATGAAATTAACAAATCATTTTTCGCTTAAATTATCCGGTAGTTCTCAAAAAAACATTTTATGGAGAAAATTGATTTCAAACTGTTTTGATAAGTTCTGGAATATTCATTGTCTAAATACATTAGAATATTTCTGTATTTCGTTTATACGAGTTGTCAGTTCTCGTAATTTTATTCTGGTGTGCAGGCTTCTAGCTAACGCATGGTTGCCTGTACCTTTTGATTTGTCAATTAGGAATATTTTTGTGGTAAGTGATCCTTATATCGACACAGTTGATGGACTCAAAAAGGAAGGTGCTGGGGAACTTGTATAAGTTAGTGGGTGGGATTCAGCAGACCAGTCAGGGATGTCATCAGCACTGGATTATTCTAAGTACAATAAACATAGTAATTTTTACACTTAGAAGGGTACAGAGCTAGCATCTGAGACGTTTTTGATAGTGTATATATGAATCGGACCTCTGAAAAATATGACGACTGCGCCCTGGACCCGACAATGTAGAGGTCTAATGTAAGTCAACGATCACATTAATGTCATGCCTAGTATGGCAAATATCAGCTGTAATCCGTATGAGCGTTGCGGCTGGCGGTAGTTTTGTTATGTTGTTCGACAACTGGTTAAATACAATGGGATTGGTGTTTAATTCAAGCTCGCAAACTTGATTTAAAGAATTCTTGCCAAATATTGGTGTTCGGTTTATTATTCTCCAACACTGCATGGATAATTATTTAATCGTCGAAGTTGAGAAAACTATAATTGGTTTCCCAAAATACAGCGCAATATTACAACACGATGTACTATTTTTGGATAGTAATTCTAATGACTGCATGTTAAGAAGACTGCATGATGGTTTACTGATGTAATAAGTCGAGTACAAATTCTTACAATTGTGTTAGTAGCAATTTTTATTCGGTATTGAGCATATTTAGGCTGTTTGTGAGCGAACTTCTGATGTTCTACCTAACTCGCAGTTTCAAACATTGATAATGCCAAGGGAAGGAAGCCAAATGATCAGACCATACCGGGAAACACATTATTGTAGTCAGAGCAATACAAGCACAGAAATGATCCAACAGTTCGCAGAACTGGTGCAAAACTATGAATAATCGCATTCTAAAACTGGATAGCTTATACGTAGACTTCGATAACTCTACGTATAAAAAGAATATATATATATATATTTATATTTCAGCTTAAATTTTCCTCTAGTTTTATGATTATTTTTTTATAAACAGTTTTGATAAATTCTTGAACATTCTTTGTCTAAATGCTTTCGAAAATTTAAATTGTTCGTTTATTCGACTTCTCAGTTTCCGTAATAGTATTCTCGTGTGCAGTCTCCTAACTGACGCTATGTATAATTCATAATACAAGTTATATCTAATAAACTTAATCCGCAGGGGGCAATGCCTTGCAATTTATTGCGGGTTTGGAGAAACCAGGCAGGGCAGATATTTTAGCTGGTAATGCCTTTTCAGGTTTATAATCGTATTCCATGTCGATTGCGGATCTGCACACGATTCCAGAGCTTATTATTTTTAATTTGTCATTCAGAAAATTTGTTACAGAATGTGTTTATTATGTTGACATAGGTGCCATTATCAAATAGGGTGAGGCTAATTCCCAAGATTATTTTTTAGGAGGGTTTCAGCTGACCAGTGTGGAATGTCTTCCACGGTAGGTCATTACCTGTACAATAGAAATAAGGTATTTCTTACACTAAAACAGGTATGAATGAGGTGTTATTGAGGTTTATGTTCGTTTATATAAGACATGGGATTCTACAATACTTAAGCTGAAAACAAGCATGACCGAACAATACAATTTCTCAAAGGTATTTAAACAGGAAATTCCTTGAAAGTTTACAAAATTCGTACATAATATCCTCTAAACAGTATATGTATGAAGATCTAGCAGAAATTTCAGGCCAAAAGTGTATAAGGAGATATTTCCCCTGACAAATATAAAAGAATAATCATTGATAAATTTAAACCAATTTAGATTCTCTTTGGCCAGTACCATAGGAGATCCCCTGGGACGCCAGGATCGGATATGCAATTAAGACGGAATGATCACAAAATTTAGAACAACTAAATTACTCAGTATCTTCTTTTAAGCTAATTTTATAAAATTCTCTGGTCAACTGCTTTGTATAAGCACACTTATTGTTGTTATATATAATAGTAAAAAAGATTTATTATAACAAAGTTGGTATGGTCACCATCTCATTGATAGGCACCGTGAATCTTTCTTGAAGTGGAAACCTGATACGAATTTGACATCATGTTCCACAGTTCTCATACAAACCAATCTACTTAACTAGATGCCCAATCGAGACAACTTGGAGTATCCATTAGAAGATTTTGAGGAAATCACGTCGACTCTCTATAAAAAACTCTGCTTTGGATGCTCCTAGCTGTGCCTTATGCCTATTTCGCATTGCAAGCAAAATTATAGGCAAATCATGTATTCAACTGTATCTTCGAGTGCATTGTAATGCAACCTTCAGTTTCCTGGCAGCATCTCAACCATCCCATTATATCTTGGATTGTTTGCACATGTGTGTCTTACTTCTATTTCCAAGGCATTCAATGACATAATAAAAGTATCAGGCATAAATTGACTACCATGATCACCAGTTACACTCGCCGGTACACCATATCGCGACACCCAATAATCATCTTTAAGGATTACTACTTCAATTTGACAACTAAAACGATCACCCTTTGTATATTGATACCTCTTAACAGATATTTTGGGCATTTATACTACATAGATGTATATATTATGAAACGATCCGCAGATACACCAATCTTTTTTACTTCGGTTTTAGCGTGTTGCCAAAATATTACAAGTTTGACACCGGGCTCATGTCATTACCCAATAGCTTATGTCTTTCGACATATATGGCCAATATGATAGTTGCCTTTATGGAAGGGTTAATAAATACGTGCAACTGTTAAATTATCTTATACTTTAATTCCAATGGGATCTAGTTTGGCTCGTACAGATTTCAAAATGTAACTACTTATCTCCAACATTCTTGTGCGCGTACGCTAACTTCCATGTCAACACAGCTATTAAAGGATCAGCAACCTGGGTTTTCACGAATTGCTGAATAAAATCATCCAAAGATGCAATAGAGTCGATGATTATCTCCGACCGGACCAAATATACGTCTGAAAAGTGTGGTTATAAGTTTGAGAAATGGTGAAATCACATTGTGAAAGTCGGGTTATTTGTGAATTCATCAGGCAAGTATAATTAAGACTGGTAAAAATTAGTTCAAATATAACCAGAAGGATAAACCAAAGATAGCATTAACGGTAAGTATGATCTCGTGCACATACGTTTCGTGCTTACTGGCGACTCATTAATATGAGCCAGTATTACGCCCTTTACTCAGTTAATATTTGAGTGAGGAAGTTGGGAAAATTGCTCTCATTACGTAAAATGTTACTGCGCAGTTAAACCAAATTCGAAACTTCATACGTTTCGCGTGCCAGACGCGAAGGAAAAGTTTCGGATGCTGAAGAAAACATTGGCCACTGACTTCAAGGCAGATAGTGCTCATCAGTCCTGGCTTGGATAATTTCTAGGAGAAGGAAAACTCCGAATAAATATTATCCTCACTAGGAATGGACAACCTAGTGATCTTTTACAGTCTACGTATAGCCATGAACAATACGAATTACAATGTTCGCTTCTTATGGTTGTATGAAAGTGAAAAATTAGTCATTTCTTGCGTTTGTATGGCTGTGCATGATGATGATGATGACGACGACGAAGACGATGATGATGATGATGATAATGATGATGATGATGATGATGATGATGATGAGGATGATGATGATGAGGATGGCTGTGTCCCTTTAGACCCGACTATTTTCATGCTACCATTTCCGGGCTGACTAGCTCGATACCTCCTAATACGAAATTGCATATGATTTTATTCTTCGTCAAAAGCAGTATCTAAGTTTTAATATGTAAATCTGTGACACTTATCAACGACTAACTATCAATCGATACAGTGAAATAATATCCGTCCAGTTAGTACTCGAAGTGTAACACTGCAGCATAAACCGGAAGTAACTCCTTCCAAAGCGTGTCATATCGCTTCTTCACGAACTTGGAGCATTCTAAATTAGAATCCTATCAGCTTAAGTATACCATTACCTCTGATGTAGCATTGTCCCAATGGTTACACCAGGAGCATCTGTGACCAACACAAACGGCTTAGTCAAGCCAACAGGTGCAATGTGGTAATTTGGCTTAAAAGTTATTTGGCCTTAAGAGATTACCCGTTGTCGTTTTAGTTAAAATTAATAGGTCAGGAGTTCTCGATAGTGTACTGTTCACGAACAAAATGTCGAGTAAACGACTTGAAAATTAAAGCTAAACCTGGTATAAAACGACAGTAATAGCTAATCTTTCCCAAAAATCTACGCATTTTGCGTACAGTTCTGGGTTTTGGCATATCTCTGATCGCTTGGTCTATATCTTCCAAAGGTTTGATTCCAGACCAATATTTGCAGATTTGGTTATTATGTAACACGCGCTTCCGCGTTACAACCCAACGATGTTCAAGTTTGGTAAATATAGTTCTCTTTAAGGTCAATTCGTCTAATTCTTGTTTTACACAATATTTCTCGTAACAGTTATTTTAGCAACAATCTTTGTTAGTTTCAAGCAGTTTTAATTGAGATTTCTTGAAATGCAAATTTCAATGTAATTAATAGGGTTTTGTTTAATAAATACACACACGCGCGCAATACACTGGTAATATGCGATGGATTTATGTGACTTAACGCTCAAAGCCAGAATTTATATAATTTGTGTGAACTAATAATTCCTACATGACCACTAACAGTGCAATTAAGACTTTAGGGATTTATATTTTGTGTATTTCTCAATCATTTATCCGAAACCCTATAGTTCTGTGGATTTATGTGATTTAACACTCAAAACAAAGCATACAGTGGATTATTGTAACAACGCTAATCTTTGATTTATATTTCGTGCTTATTGTGACAACTTTTATACGATGTTTATCTTTGCTTTGCAACATTTTGTTTAATAAAACAATGACTTTGTGCTTGAACCTTCTCACATCACCCTTCGGGAAAGGGCCAAGGATTAATGGTGAACGCAGATCGTAATAATAGCTAACAGATATTAGGTAGGAGGGCAATATCGAGCTAAATAGACAACTAGCTTGCAGAACCTCTTACATTAACTACAAAACCTCCTACAATTAAATAAACGCATTACTAAGCAACGCTTTTTCTGTAAACAAAGCTACCCAGTTGCTTCAGTATACAAATAATTACGAAGTAGAATTAATCTATGGAAAATTATTGAGTTGACGGTTATCAAGCCTGTTGTCCATGATCTTGTTTGTTGACATGTTTCTCGTATCAAATTTATGAATTTTGATCCTGGCAATATATTACTTTGATTACTAATTGCCGTTTTCATTTGTGCATATTTGGATCATTCAGGCACAGGTAGTTTAATTTTTCTGTTTTTCCTGTTTCTCCTTTCAGGTAAAACATTCGGTGTGTAATGTTGCGTTAAATTACACAGTCATTCCCCTATTACACCAATCCCATTCTATTTAACCTGTCGTCAAACAACATAGAAATACCAAAGCTAGTCGCACGCACTGACGTATTTCGACCTTCCTTGATCATCAACAGATTATGACGGCAAACTGATTAGCGAGAATCAAACCGCATCGAATATATATGGAAAGCAAAATTATATATGCGCCTTTCACCTCAAGTCGTCTCGCATACATAGTACTTGACTGGAAATGTCGGTCACGCAATCAATTATTGTTTAATTATTGAGTTGTCGGTATTTTGTGCCTGACGTGTGTGACCTCTTGATTTTCAGTAGGCATCTTATTTCATGTATCAATTTTTCAAATTTTGATCCTGACAATATATTACTGTTACAATGAGTTTCCGCTTTCATTTGTGCATATTGATATCATTCAGGAAAATATAATTTATTTATTCTTATTTTGTGCCAAATCTCCATCCAGGTGAAGCAGTTGGTGTGCAGTGCTTCCTAAAATGTACACAGTCCTTCGCCTATTACTTGATTAGAGAAGTATATATAGTCGTGATTAACATTGAGGCTAATCCTAACTTTGGGGATTTTGATATCATGCTACAGGGAGTCGCAAATATGAACATAAAAGATGATGATGGGCAAACTGCCTCATCCGACTCGTATAGATTCACTAAGATTAATACAGACTTTGCGTCTATAGGGTTTACATCAATTAATATGGCCAGAAACTCTAGAGGAATTGTCGAAATATGGAAACGTAGAATAACACGTTATAACTTAATGTGAGCGTTACATTGTAGGAGGTTTTGCAGTTTTTGTAATAGGTTTTGCGGGGTAACTGTCTATTTAGTAATAATATTCTATTCCTACATTTCCAAGGTGGTTCTTATCACTACCCGATCCATGATTAGTCCCTGAACTTTTTCCAAAAGGTGAAGTAAGAAGACTCATCCGTGTTATGTTGCAATGCATGAATCAATTCACAGTTAATCAAAATTGACCGTGCTCTATACGGCAAAAAAATAATATATTGTCAACACAATTTGATGTCTTATACAAAAGTAGTCACAATAAACACAATCGGCTGAATCGCGATGAATTCATGTAAATGACTGAAAACGTACAATGATATAAATCCAGACTGATTAGCAAATTAGTTTAAAATCACTGGTAATTGATGAGAAGAAACACAATAAATATTGTCACTGATAATTAATGGAGAGAAATCGTGTAAAGGCTGTCATAAAATAATTATTCCACTGTTTGCTAGGTTTTGAATGTTTAAATTATATTAATCCATTGAGCTATAAGGTTTCGAATAAAGCATTGAGAAACACCTGAAGTTTGAAGGAGTAGAATTATAACTAAACTGTTAGTGGCTGTGTAAAAATGGTTAAGGCATTTAAATCAAGTGAATCCAGTGTTTGAACACAGAGAAAAACATAATTCCACTGCATGTTACCTGTGTATTGCGCGCGGGTGTCTGTTATCATTAAACAAAACCCTATTAATTACAATAAAATTTGCAGTTCAAGAAATCTCAATTAAAACTGCTTGAAACTAACAGAGGTTGTTGCCAAAATCACTGTAAAGAGAAATATTGTGTAAAAACCAGAGTTATACTATTTGACCTTAATGAGAACTATATTTGTCAAAATTGATAATCGTTGGGTTGTAACGCGGAGCCGCGTGTTACAACATTATTGTAGTTAATTCAAACTTTCTCTAGACGAACATAAATCAATGAAATTTCATTTCTAATTGGCATCAGAATCCTATTTTACGCCATCGAAACTTCATTAACTTAAAAATCGCTGCTTAATTATTGGCAAACAATATTCCCTTTATTTATCGTACGTGAAATTTATAAAAATCTTATTCCATTGGAGAAACGTTTTTCATTTAATCTATTGCCTACAGTTGTAGAATGAATCAATGTAAATTCTAAAAATAGAATTCTCATTGCCACTATTATATCATAAATATATTAACTCTTTAGTTTTGAAAAAATCCATTAAATTTGATATTGAATTTATTAATTTGAAGTCATTATTTTTATTACTCAATTGAGAGCTTGTGTTTCTGTTGTTTTTTTTATTTTCGTCGCAAAACGCAGATACTGCAGGTAGCTAGACAGCATGGCGGAGAATGACAAAACGCCGAATACGGAAGTTTGCGAGAAGGATAATGGTGTTATTATTCGGACTGTTGGTTAGTTTTGTAATCTGTTTAATGACGAACCAGTGTTTTTCTTGTAAGATTTCTTTCGTTTAATTGAATTATTTTCACTTTGTAAGTTATGTTGGTCAGTTTCTTCGTTAACCGTTTTTGGTTGCTTCGGTTTCTTCATACTTTATTTAAATTGGATTAGTGTTTTGTACTATCTTTAATAGTTTGATCAAAGGTTTTGGCTATGAATGAGTGGTCAGTTTTCAATTCTAAACCAATTGTTCTGATATGTCGTTATTGACTTGTCCACCCGGTACCGTTCCATTGTTCATTTTCAATGGACACAAACGGAAGAAAACGGGCGCAATACCTATTAAATAGCTGATGTATTTGTTACTCAATAGAATCTAAGTTTCAGTACGATGGTGAGGAAACTTTGACCTTTCCATTTTTATACTATCACTTCAACGAATTTTTTATAACTAATTTTCTTGACTGTTGTTGGTACCCAGTATCAATTTTTCTCGTTTTAATTTAGTTTCTTGCATGAACAGTAAATTATGTTTAATCGTTTTTATTTAATGTTCAAATAACTTTTATCTTTCATCAGCGGAGAAGGTTCCTGGTACTGTGAAATGGTTCAGTTTATCTAAGCAATACGGATTTATCCAACGTGATGATAATGAGGAAGATATATTTGTTCATCGTTCATCAGTTCCCAAATTCACTCGGTTTCCATGCTTATGGAGTGGACTTAAAATAGAATGCTCCGTCGTGGAAACTAGTAAAGGATTTAAAGCTGATAATGTAACTGCACCTGGTGGCGGAGTGATCGTAAGTAATGATGTAGTTATTTGGCGATTAAATTAAAGAGACCCTTTGTTATGTTAGTAATGATTTGACCAGAAAATGTGTTCGAATATTTGACAAATAAATTTGTTAACGCAATTGTGTATTAGATGTTGCGCACCTAGTAACAAATTAGTTCAAATATGACCAGAAGGATAAACCAAAGTCAGTATGAACGGAAAGTATAATCTCGTGAATATATCTCATGTGCTTACTGGCCACTCATCAGTAAGAGCCGGTATTATGACCTTTACCCACTGAATATTTGGGTGAGGAATGCGCAAAATTAGACCAGTATAATATATATTTTCCGTTCATGCTGTCTCTGTTTTATCCTTCAGGTCATAATTGATCTAACCTAGTATTAGGTGTGCAACACCTAATACAGAATTACATATATTTTAGTGCTCCACCACAAACAATATCTAACTGTTATATATTTGTAAATTTTTGTTCATGCCTAGAAAAATCAAATGTTATTATAAGATGAAAAGGGATGTATGGAATACAAATGAGCTTTTGTATCATGAAAATGTTAAATGTGTGAAGAATATTATGTTTTACAGAGAAAAATGCGTCACCAGATGTCATGTACAAGTGTGTCTAAATTGCCAAAGCAGTGGTACCAGAGTGAATATCTACAGTAAATCAACGCCTAATTGCCACTTATTTTTGCGTTACTGTAAATTTTTAGCAGAATTAACCTGTCTCAGAATGATTTAAGCTAAAAGTCCATTTCAAAGCGGAAGAATAACATACAAATACAGATTTGTTTTAAAAAGCGTGATTTTTAATCTTTGTGTGAGTAATCTGTGGATTATGAATTTGTAAACAAACTTGCTTAACGTAATAAATTTTGTTATTCGATCCTCATGGTTATTTGGCTCTGTATGTGTTTAATTAATACGTCATGCTAAAAACTTGACGTATAATGTACTTTGTCTGTAAGATTACTTTTCAATCTCGACACCACTATCTGTCATCTGCTTTATCGCAGATACTGAGTTCTACAGCACCGAGATATTCCCTGTTCGGTTTATTTCAAAATCCTTTTTTAAATTCTTATGAATTTATTGGTCTATGTGATCTTCCTTTACGTCGTCATTATTTATATTCGATTTATGTTTAGTAATATTTTCACACTTCTTCGGCTTTGTTATCTTTAACAAATATTCACATGTGCGCTACAGTTTCTCGGTTTTGCAATGTTGTTGTACTGTCCTCGAGAAAAGTGCAGACACGGAGATCTGACAAATTATTTAGGCATGTCTTCGCGTTTTGCTCATTCTATCAAATTGTAACATTGAGCTGAAGGACGTGAATTTACTGTGGCACTTGATATACATCAGTCATTTTAATAGAACTTCCCTTGCTTTATGATGTCCAGATGATTTTTCCTGATTTTATGCAAAAGCATTTATTTTATTTTAAGGCTATATATTTATGTCTTCGATAATTTAATTTTGTAATGAGAAATGTTGCTATGATATATATCGCAATTTAATTAATCAGCGTTTTATATGATGTTTCTACTTATCTTCCTTAAATAGCCAGAGCGCAATATTCGTCCGCGTAAATACGATAGCAGTAAGGATGGTCAAAGGCCAAAAAGAACAAGACGACATATAAATGGTGACTTAGATACTAGAAAGGTCAGTTATACTGCGATGACTGTTTAACTATAAAATAATTGCTCTTTATTTTGATTTAAAATAAAACATTCAGAAATCCTTTGGAATGTTTTTACAGATTTAAATAATATTAATGCTTCATAAAAAATTGAGGATTTATTTATATTTCTACATTAGTACAGTTTATTTATCTTAATAATTTATAGACTTACTATAATGCAACTGGTTCTGCAAATAACGATGGAGGTGAGGGCTCTGATTGGACTCGCCCTACTGGTGCTATGTTTGACAGATTTCAAGGTCCTGGCTTGTATAGAAGGCATCAAGTTTACAGAAATAAAAGGCCCCGTACAACATATATTAATGAAGAAGTTAATGCAATCTCAGATGCTGTAAGTGCTCTTAATATCCACTGCGAAACAAACAGCCAGCCAGGCGCGCCAGGTCCTCGCCGTCGTACCAATCGAGGTCGTGGTCGGCGTCCGTTTGGCCGAGCGTGGCATAGCAATATTGCAGACAATTTATCTAATAATGAACCTGCTGAAAGTAATCAACAGGCTGAGTTTGTAGCAGAGGGACAAACCATGGAAGGAACAGACCAAAGGTCTATTGGCATTAACAGGCCTGGTCGTCGACGCCCTAGATTTGGTAGGTCTTCTGATTGAAAATTTACTAAATTTAAAAAATTAAATCGGTGGTTAAGTGGGTGGTTAAATACACTTAGTGATTTTATTAATGAGTATTCTTGTGATAACAACTATTTTGAACATAGCTATAGACTATATGATCTCATGAGCACTCTCATATAGCCATTTCACACTATTAATCGTGCGTTTTGGCTTAATCTGGTAACAACGTGGGTAATAAGTACATTGTTAGGAAATAGTAGCAAGCATCTCAGGTGTTGAGGACAAGCATATGTTGCTTAAATGAACTGGCTTCTAGCACTTCTATACTGTATGTATTATAAAGATCATTTAAAATCAAAATAAATCTACGTTATATATGTTGTTGAATGTATTGGCGTATATATTGATGATAATTATGAATGGAAAGCCTATTACTATGTAGCTTAATTTTAATGCAGCTTTCTGAAAGGTCGCTTAGCTCAAAGAATTTCATTTCTAATTTAATAGTTTAAATTTCTAGTGTCATAGCTAAGCATTGTGATTTATTTTTTCCTTTTTTTGATGTGGTCTTATTTGAGATGTTCTTATGATCAATGCAATTTTTTAACTAATATAGTTGGTTACAGGAATAATTGGAATCACGGTAACGGTTTTCAGAGAAGGAACATCAATAATGTGGTTGACGGGTTTAATGGCAGCAACGATGACCAGGACGTTTCGCGTTAAACATGCTACAGTCTGCTAAATCTACGCGACATAATCTGCCTGAACGATGTTAGATTTTTATTAGCATCTGATCTTAACGTTCTTGTTGAACTGGGAAAACGTGGTCGATGATTATGATTTTGGTTTTGAAATGGTTTTGATACATATATTTTTGTTGATGATGTGACAAGTGTACTGTCGGTGGATAAGCTGCAACAATAGACGTATTTGAGACTGAGAATGTTCCAATTGCCCTATCTATGTTTGAAGTAATTACAACAGAAAATCCTTGAAAAATTTCTCTTATAAAAATGAATCAGTCGGCACAATGATTAAAGCAACCTTCAAGCTGCGGAAGTTAATATAAAATTATTAATATTTGTATTTTGTTTTACTAAATGGACATGCATTATACGAGCAAACTTTATAAATAATTTACTAAAAATAAAGCATTTTTGTTGAATTGATAAAATGGCTTCTGACGGATTGATAAAATTTGTAAGAGGAATGTCTGCACAAATTAACACTTTGGCTGTGGAGTTATGTATAGTTCAGTCTCGATTGGACGACACACTTAAAATAAATTCTAAGGGTATCTGCATAAATGACCCAATCAATACAGGTGAAATCAACATAAGGCCCGCTAATTTTTGGTGACAACACTTTTATTTTATATTTCTTGTTATTATTTTTCCGATTAGTTGTATCTTGCACTAATATTACATTGTTTACGTTTCACTGCTTGGGTGTTCTTTCGTGGTTTGCTATTATTATTTCTGTCATTATTTCTCTGGTAGAATTTCTTCGAGTGGTGTGCTTCGTTTGTGCTTATTAACGATCCGAAATACCAATTTCGATTAGTGCTAACTTGAATTATCCAATCGTTACATCAATACTTCTGTCACTGGGACTTTCAATGTGTGTATGCTTCCTCTTTTATCAGATAGATACAAGAATTGTTACCCAACCAGTAAAAGTGCACGTGTTAGTAGGCCTATACCTTCGTTTCACAGTACGTATAATCATCTAATAGCATTATTCAGCAGATATTTGCACAACACGTATGTATAAATCTTTGTGTATTGTAAACAAAAGTTCATTTATATACACCTATACATATATTATCATTTGCCACTGACTATGTAGCTCTTTGTCTTTTTAGCTCTTGATTAAACATCTTTATATTACTGCTATCATTAGCGCTCTTATGAAAGCGGTTTTATATATGTTCGTTTGTCTGCTGATCGTACACAAACTTATTTAAATAATGAAAAATAAAGAACAAGTCGACTAGACAACACATAAATCTGTCATCGATTTACTTTTCGACACTGTTCAAATTTATATTCTGTAGTTCTGTGTGCTAACGTCGCTTCAGGCATCTTAAAGAGCTACAATACATGTGTGGAGCTGAAGCTGAATCGATGAGGCGTGATAGCAATTTTATGGTTTGGCAAATGTTGACGTAAAAATTACTTTCCGTATTCGTGCCATAATAGACGCTTTATAATAAATATTTGTGCTGTTAACTAGCCTCACTTTGAACGAACTAAGCCTGTTGAGGTTTTGTAGTATAGCAGACAATATATAGCAGTATAATGCCATGTGTCTATTTACATACGAAGTATATTAACTAGCCGTAGTCCGCGTGTCCGTAGACGAGTTACGCAGAGTTCGGCTCTTTATACGTTTCAGGCCAATCTATTAATCATATTTTTTATATTCTGACTAAATTTTTCACATTTTTAAATTTGTTGACACTCGCCTATTCCCGTCCAAATTGTTGGTTTGTTTTTGCACCAGTATGCTTTAGTGTAG
>JAQBSW010010689.1:0-23140 GCA_029291075.1 Eudiplozoon nipponicum | reverse complement strand
TATTGTGCAGTACAAGTAGTATGATTTACATGTCTACATGAGACTAATTGCACATATTTATGTGATATGATATCTTTTTTATTTTGTACATTTTTCAATATTATTATTTGATGGAACACGTGTGGTTTAAATCCAAATAAAGATATTCTATTCTATTCTATTCTATTCTATTCTATGTGTGACTAATTGCACATATTTATGTGATGTGATACTTTTTTATATTGTACATTTTGTAATATTATTATCTATTTGTTGGAACATTTGTGGGTTGAATCTAAGTAAAGATATTCTATTCTGTTCTAAAACAGATTGAATTTTGATTACATTGCGAGCAAGCTTGATCCTCGATTTCATTCTTTTGCTTTGCTTTTCACGCAATTAATAAATAAAATATAGAGTAGTTCATGTAATGTTAGGGAAAGTGGCAAAAATTGATAGCATAGTCCGTCAATTAGTATGAGAAATACATCTCAAATTTTAGAACGTGAATAAATGTTGCTTTTAGATTCCTGCTGAAACTTTTCTAGTCGTGCTTAGATGTTGTTTCTAGAGAACTGCAGTGCATCGGCGCGTCTGGGTGATGGTAAATTTTTCTGTGTTTTGACTGGTTAAAATTAATTAACAAAGTTCAAACCACAGTTTAGGCTATAAGTTCATCTGGTCCAGACTTTGTTTCAAATTTTGTAAAGTGAAATTCTTATCTCAAGGAGTTGTACACCTGCCAACAACATAACAATTTAATTGAAGGAGCTCTAGTTCGGGAAGTGTATTTTTAATTATTTGTGAGAAATGTTTGCTCCACGTACGTAATAACCAGTTAAAATTGAGCTATTCGCTTAAAATTGGCAAATATTACGTCAACCATTCAGGGTGTAAGCCATGAGCCATAAACGCTACTAAATTGTTATATTAATTTTAAGTTGTCTGATATAATATTTCTACATATTAAATAACGTACTTTTCTTGTGCAGGCGAGAAAAGGTTTTCGCTCGTTAATGAAATTTCATATTTTTTTTTCAAGAATTTCAGCTATCATAAATGCCTATAATTTACATAACCGAATTAACCCAATTCAGTCAAAATTATAATTTTCTTGTACATCTGAGCTGTTCACGCCAAATCAAAGTGATTTTTGCGTCTTACGTGTGCAACGACAAAATGGGTAGCAAAATTTCAACATCTCACATTTCAGTTGCATTTTGCCTTTAATACAGAATATTTTTTAAGCTATTTTCGTTACGCTTATGTAACATTGTTTATTTTAAATAAATAAAACGAAAATTTGTCTATTGTTTATTTGTAATATTTAAACTACACACCTTGATTCATTATACTTTATCAAATTTGGATAACGCCCTTACTTAATTTGTCTTCTTTCGGCAATTTACTTCAATGATTTTAGATGGCTTATTCTAATTTTTTATGATTGCCATTTGTGTTCATTCGCAGCTCTTGTGCTGCTTTTATGAACAATTTAAATAAATTTGGTGGATTATGGATAAATTATAATCCGTCTTTATATCTTTACAACAACCAAAGAATATGGTGTATTTGGTGTTGGATGCCTCGTAAAGGATTATGTTAATTCCTAAAAAAGAACATAACAAGATATTAAATGATCTTTGGTTGCGCAGGCGTGTATAAACATTATTTTTAATCAAGTTTGCGAACAAATACTGAACAGTACATGATGAGTTCCCAATAAGGACGAAACCCGTCTAATGGATGATTTGCCTATTCCACACTGTACAATACTTAGTTTAAACTGACAAATGTATGTACACAGTGGATCATGTGTTTATATCCAGTTCGCAGCTTCGATTAAAAGTAATATAACAAGGTAGTATGAACAACCGTTTCCTCATCATTGTGAGCTTGTACTACTATACTACTATACTTATTATATGTTTGGACAGGCGATATGGGAGAGTTTGGATTTCTAATCTCCTATACGAATGTGTATTCAATCAGTAATGGAGTTAATACCATACAAGTATTCGGCAATGCAACGTCATAGCAAACGCATTGTATATCATATTTACCGACATGTTAAGGGCAACAGCACACTAGTTTTCGTGATGGGCTAATTTTCATCAAAATTAAGAACTGCTTAACCTTCCGAACAACTGTTACTCCGGAAAATCCATACACTCTGGTCTTGATCAACGTCGATTTGTAATTTTCGCGTTAATCGTGTCATATTTTTATTAAATAAAGAATAAATATTTTCGTTGCGGAGATATAGTATGCATGAAATTTTGTATTTGGTTTTGCGTACCTAGTTCAAATAGGACGAATGATATAATCAATCAGTGATTGCACGGGCCATGTTAAAAACTGTTTGTATTGAATATGCCTTAATAAGTTGTTTTAGAAGAAGATAGTTATGCTTTGTAAATAAAACCTTTGCAGCTGACTAGAACGAATATCATTTAGAAACAAAATATTGGTATATTTTCTCAAATAATCTTTGTTTAAATCGTTCCGAGTACATATAATAATGAAATGTGCATAATTTCAGTCTTTTATATATTGTGTGTCTGTTTCCAATTTAGGAATTCTGGGTGCAGTGTTGTGTAAAATATACAGGGTGTCGTAGGCATGAACTAAGTAGATATTACAAAGAAAACCGGCCTATTTTACTCAAATAAGCTCACTAAGACTCATATAGACCTGGCGTCTATGGGGCTTTCTTTAGCTAATGGGACTAAAGCCTCTGCATTGTAAGCCAACGTCATTTTGGTTTGATTCGAGTTAATCAGTTTACTGTCGTGTTTGGCTAATGTCGAAAGGAGTTTGGAACGTTTAATTTTGTAATATTTTAAATTATTGTCTGACTGGAAACAAATCAACAAATATGAGTTAAATAATACGGAGGAATTTCGAGTAGTGCTAATACATTGTAGGTATTAGCACAGCAAGATACTCAACATACAAAAAATTGATGTCCTACTTGTTCATGTTACAAATATGATTCAATTTGGAAAAGTTGGTTTATTCGGTCGCATGATCAAAGTTGTCACTAGAACCAAAATATAGCTAACATTTTTCTAGTTTCTTTATTTTCTTGAAGTCAAATAACATTTATCTTGAAAAGTTAAACAACCACTATTTATCACAACTGAGACTGTGAGTGCCATTTCATACAAAATTTACTTCGCACTCTTCTAATTATGAAAAATAAATTAAGAACCATCGCAAAAGAGCATATTTGCGTCTGTTATATTAATTTCATTTCAAGAATTGCGCACACGTTTAATGAAACGTTACGGAATGGGCACGAAAAATATTAATAGTAAAATGTTTTTGTAACAATAAAAAATGTAGCTGCAAAAGTTCACTTGAATTTATATGAGTTTAATACAGAAGAGGATCCGTTTCTACATTCCAACCGCTTGCCGATTTAGTTGTTTTTTGTGGACCAATTGGCGCACACCTATTAGTAATAGCCGTTCAAATAAATTTTTCCTATGAATGTGTACGTACATGGCAGATCAACCTAAAGACTCCTTCAAACTGAAAGCCACATATTTGTATGGTATGACACAAAAGGGTTTTATTAATCTTATAATCTTTCAATTTCTCATTATTTAACTCAAATTCTATTCCGCCTTCTCTCCATTTCCTTATATATATATATATATATATATATATATATATATATATATATATATATATATATATATATATATATATATATATATATATTTTTGACATCATGCCGATTTTGCTGTTTCGCCTTCTATATAAGGTTCCAACGTGCCACCGTCGGTCTGATGTTAACAGAAATAAAACATTCTACCTTTGAATATGATGTTTAATTAAAGTAAACTGGCATGATTTTAAACATTTATTTTTAATCTGCCTAACAAAAAATGTGTATACAATAACAAATGTGATTTATTAATTATACTGATTGTGTCGTTATTGCAAACTAATAAAGTAGTTACATTAGTTGACAGGAATGGGATTTGAATAAATGTGCATCATATTCAGGGTCTTAGAATGCCCTATTCCAGACATATAAATGAGGTGATCCTTTAAAATATAATATTTTCATGACAAATAAATCAATTAAGATATAAACAGTGAACTAATAAGACGCAACATTTTCGAGGGCATTATCGAAAATGTTTGGATATATATTCAAATGAATAAATAACGCAGTTCACCGTTTCCTCAAATCAACTGATTAGCGTCGAATTTCCTTGTTTTCAAAATCCGTAATTCTACATATTTTGATAGTTAATGATTCGATAAATCTCATCTTATACTTTACGAATTTTAATAAGTTCACAAATGATTTTCCTTTAACATCTCTTCTGATCTGTTATATTTTTGTGTCATATGGGCATCTGAAAATGATTAATTACCGTTTTGATTCGCCTAAATGATTATCTAATGTTGTCAAATTGTTCATTTCCTCATCCCAATGGTTAAAATAGTACATTTTTGATTTCGTAATCTGACTGATGACTACGAAGTAGGCGACGACTTATTTAAAGTTCTATTCTTCAAATATTGTGTAAATTGAGTAGCCCATCATTAAAGCATTGATTGGTTTATAGAAATAATAATTAAATGGAAAATATATGTAGTGTATGCGTAGGCTTTCAAATTCTCTGCTAGCGACTAGGAAAATTTTATTTCTTTCAAATATTTGTTACGGAAAAGTTATTATTATTCCGACGCATTCTAGTGTCAAGTTACCAATGGATGTTCTTGCTTTTGAATCCTCATTTATCCAATTAATTTTGAGAGAATGCTAACATACGCCGTACCCCATGAGTATATTTCTGAATCATCTTATAATTATCAGTTAGAATTTATTTTTTATATTTTTACATTTTTAGTAGCTGCGTGTCTATTACACCGTAAAATGTTGAGTGTGAAACTTTGCGACATTAAAGAAGCTTCGGTTATTAGATAAGTCTCAAAATGTTCGTTTTCGATAATGCGACATTTAGGACAGGGTATAATATATATATCTTGGTACCATCCGAAATGCATGGTTTTTGGCTTCTGAAACTTGTCTTATATCTGAGTATCTCTACTAGGTCGTAAATGATTTAGTTTCATTTTTCTGTATTTCAGGTTGACCTTTATACAAGGATTATCAGCTTTAGAGGCACCAATGAACATTTTAGCTCTATATTCTGTTTCTGTAGTGAAGTCGTCCACGAGCACACGAAATTATAGAACTAATTTCCGAAAGACGATTAAAATGCATGCTATAAGTTATTTAATGTTATAAAATAATGGCAAATTTTAAGATATTTAAAAGAGATTGATTGATGATTTTTTTAAAAATTTGTAGGCCAATTGATTTATGCAACGTACTGATCTCAAATAAAATAAATTTTATATTGCGTCAAATATTCAACTTAGCCCCACTGAATGGGTGGTTTTTGTAAATCTTTGTGGGCAGATTAGGCAAACATAAATAAGAACTTTAATGTTATTTAAATTATTCACAAAATTTTTAAAATCGATGAGTACCAGAGAGCACAAGGATGAAATATTGCTTAAAAATAAGCAAACTCGATAATTAATCATCAGGCGAAGCAGACAATACGTTCACAGATTTGGTGTAGTACGCAAATTATGCATTTATCGATGATCGGCCAAACATAAGTAAGCAGATATTCATCTATATAAATTGTAAGTAATTAAGCAAATTATCGTGCAAGGCAACGCTAATTAAACTAGCCCTAACAAAATATACTGCCCAGAATGAAGCCGCTTACAAACTGTCTGGTAATTCTGCTAGGAGCTCTCATATATTATCAGATAAACGAAATTAATTCCAGCAACGATTATATAAGCTCTAACGAAACAAATACGACGACGTCAACAACAACGACGACGGAAACAACAACAACGACCACGGCAACAACAACGCCAAGAATAATATCTACGGCGACAAATACAACAACGACGACGGCAATTCCAACAACAACGACGACGGCAAGACCAACGACAACGGAAAAAAGAGGAATAACGGCGGAAAATGCATCAACGACGTCGGCAATAATGACAACAACGACTAACCGACCAAAAACAACGACAACGGCAATAACAACAACAACAGCGACAAATTCTACAACGTCGTCGGAAAAACCAACAACATCAACGACAGCAAGTCCAACGACAACGAAAAATGGAAGCACATCAACAAAAGCGGCAAATGCAACGCCACCTACGTCAAATTCATCGACGACATCAACAACGACGACGGAAACAACAAAAACGACAACGGCAACAACAACGCCAAGAATAGCATCTACGGCGACAAATATATCAACGATGACGGCAAGTCCAACAACAACGACGACGTCAAGACCAACGACAACGACAACTGAAAAAACAGGAATATTGGCGGGAAATACATCAACGACATCGGCAATAACAACAACATCGACTAACCGACCAAACACAGCGACAACGGCAATAACAACAACAACAACTGCAAATAATTTTACAACGTCGACGGAAAAAACAACAACTCCAACGACAGGAAGTCCAACGACAACGACAGATGGAAGCACGTCAATAAAATCGACAAATGCAAAGGAACCTACGTCAAATTCAACTACGACGGAAACAAGCACAGCGACAACGCCAACAATATCATCTACGGCGACAAATATATCAACGATGACGGCAAGTCTAACAACAACGACGACGTCAAGACCAACGTCAACGACAACTGAAAAAACAGGACTATCGGCGGGAAATACATCAACGACGTCGGCAATAACAACAACAACGACTAACCAACCAAACCCAAGGACAACGGCAATAACAACAACAACAACTGCAAATAATTTTACAACGTCGACGGAAAAAACAACAACTCCAACGACAGGAAGTCCAACAACAACGACAGATGGAAGAACATCAACAAAATCGACAAATGCAAAGGCACCTACGTCAAATTCAACGACGACGGAAACAACTACAACGACAACGCCAACAATATCATCTACGGCGACCAATATATCAACGATGACGGCAAGTACAACAACAACGACGACGTCAAGACCAACGTCAACGACAACTGAAAAAACAGGACTATCGGCGGGAAATACATCAACGACGTCGGCAATAACAACAACAACGACTAACCAACCAAACACAAGGACAACGGCAATAACAACAACAACAACTGCGAAAAATTCTACAACGTCGACGGAAAAACCAACAACGTCAACGACAGCAAGTCCAACGACAACGACAACTGGAAGCACATCACCAAAAGCGACAAATGCAACGGCACCTACGTCAAATTCAACGACGACGTCAACATCAACGACGACGGAAACAATGACAACGACGACAACAGCAACAACAACACCGAAGGCTATCAGCCAAACATATTAAACGTCACAGGAATTTGAACATCGAACTAGTGTAGAAACCAGGTCAACTATTTCCAATTAAACTAACTAACAACAATGTTTTTTTCCAAAAAAAGCAATACAATCTAGTGTGGAAAGTTTTCTTTCTACTGTTACAAATGTTTCTTCACATCTTTTTTAGGAAATTGATTTCTGGCGGTCTGTTTTTGTTTATAAAATAAACAAATCCTGCGAGATGTTGGTGAATTTCCTATTAATAAATAACTTTTAATTTGGGTTTAGATATAATTAATTCTTCCCTGATAAAACATCGTGTTTCTTCTTGTTCCAATCCAATTTAATATTGCATTATTTTCCATGAATATTGAGTTAAAATTATTGATGATATTTCTTCTTAGACATATTTTTGACATGCAAAATATAAACATCGGATATTATATTTTGTTTTCTCGCTGACTACTATTTATTATTAAAATAAAATTAATTTGTGAAACAAACATATCTCGTATTCTGTATAAATGCAAGAAGTGTAATTTATAGGTCCTACTTCATCGTGATAGCTGAATTATCATGATGCATGGCTTAATTCATGGGCTTCCACTATCTTTTCACAGGTAGCTTTCATGATATTTCACATCATGCTACATAAATGCTGCCTTTGAATGAAATTTGGACCTCCGTTTTATGTAAGTCTGTAGGAATGTAAGTATGTTGGTATGCACGTATGCATGTACGTATGAATCTATGAACGTATGTTTATGTGTATTTATGTATGCACGTATCCATGTAAATATGCATGTATGTAATTATTTGCGTGTATGTGTACATGTGGGTATGTTTGTGTGTATATCTGTATGTTTGTATATATATATATATATATATATATATATATATATATATATATCTTCGTTCCTATACGACATCCAAGGAGTACTTCAGCATTATCTGTTGAACTTTTTCCAATTTTTTATTCAAATATTCAAGTTCACACAGGACCATCTTGTATGAGACAAAGAAGCGGACACGTTAACACACGGAATTGCGTTATAACGTTTTTCTTGTCAAGTATCAATTTTTAACAGCGAAAAGAAACAAGTTGAATTTCTTATGAGTTTGTCTTTAAATAAAATTTAGCGGGTTATGCTTTTGCCTCCAAATGATACCTTCAAATACAAACACACATAAATGGGGATTGTGCTTGTAGAGACTATGCCAATAAGGCAAAAGTAACCGGATCTCATTACTGACTCCCGTTTTCAGATAATCTTCACACATTTCAAAAATTAAAATGTCTCCGTTTAGTAAGATTTCGACGTGAAAACATCATGTGAACGGTTTGGCTAAATAAAGTATCCAGTTTCGCGATTGCTAATTTAATTCTGTTGAGCATCAATATACATGCGAGTTAAATGTGTAAGAGACTTTCTAAAATGCTACTCTAACTATCAATTTTTCCCTTCCTTAAAATGGTTCTTTGATGCAAATAAGTATCAAAGCGTCCGAAATGTACTTGTCAACTATTAAAATTTGCCCTTAATGAATGTGTAAAATGTTTCGCTGGCAGTCACAGAAAACATACAGAACAAATGCCTAAATTTTCAAAGCTGTCCGCAAACCTCTTGTCTTTGGAGCATCGAAACAATGCCACATCGTTTTTGATCGCAGCGACCTAACTGAAAATATATCGAGATACTCGTTGATGTGAACAAACGCCGAAGGGTTCAATTAATTGACCAATTTTAGCCGGAAAACAATCTTTAGGTATAAGCCACCATGTCGACTTGCGCCGCAAAGAATCTGAATCTTCTGAGTGGTCTAGTAACGCTGTGATGTTGAACCTCTGACACTGGCCGCGCTGCTGCCTATGAAATCCAGGAGGCAAACAGAGTTACGATAAGTAAACATTAATTCTATCTTATTGATATGAGCTATCCTGGAAAACTTTCTTTATTATGCATAAAATGTAAATATTGTTAACATTAACTAAACATTCATTAAGTTAGAAAAGGTGATATATAAAAAATGACCATATAGTACTTATAAGGAATTTGTTAATTATTCTCCATGCTCTCGTACGTTGTGGCATTACTTTCGCATACTAGATGCAATTAATTATCATATACCAATTTATGTCTTTGTTTAGCCTTTCAATTTGTAACCTATTTCGCATCTCTTCCATCTAAAATTCTAACTAGATTTACTCGTCCCGTCATTTTGTAGTAGCCACAAATTTTCCTTTTAAAAACTTATGCATATGACGAATGAATTTTAACTAGGTGTGGAGCAGGTGGTACGTTGCAAATTTACAGCCCATCAAAACATGTTAATTATTGAATTTGTTTAAAAGCAAAGACCATGGTGGGTTTTCTTTTAACTTAATTTACTTGAGTAACTTTTGAGACCCTATTAATCGGTATTAATTGACCAGGGTTGTCCAATTTTCTCCACCTCATTACTCATGACTTTGTAGCATTGTGGCATCATTTTTTCATGCTAATATAATTCTGTTTCTTTCCTGTCGAAAACATTTTCATTTACATGTTTCCTTATTCACACGATTGTTTGCTAATATGACTCTTCTTCAGAAAATCCATTTGGGATTAGAGCCAGAACCGGCGATCAATCTAATTATTAATTCTGCAGTTCAATCAATCTTGAATTTTTAACGGTTCTTGGTGCCTTTAATCATTGAATAAGTCGCAGTTATGGCAATTTCGTTCTCAACATCAGATTGTGGACATTTCCTTCGATTTTCCTCAAAGAAGCTGTATTCCATTAAGCTCCGGAGTGTTTTAGTATTTCCTGTTGTAGAGATTAGAATAAAGCAAATATTCTGAATTAGGATTTAAAAAATGTTATATACCATAGTTTTGTCTTGTTAGTTCAAAGTACTTTATTTACAACCTGTTATAGTGCAACACGCGGCTCCGCGTTACAACCCAACGATGTTCAATTTTGACAAATAAAGTGCTCTTTAAGGTCAAATAATCTAAATCTATTTTTCCACAAAATTTCTCTGAACTGTGATTTTAGAAGCAATCTCTGTTAGTGTAAAGCAATTTTAATTAAGATTTCTTGAACTGCAATTTTAATTGTAATTAATAGGGTTTTGTTTAATAAATATACTGTGGAGGATGTTAAATTCTCCGCCTTATATAAAATGACCTTGAATGATAAATTTAAACCAGCATAGTTGATTGTAACAACTTTATTTAAAAAGAATTTTTTTCTTTTTATTTTCCAGAACATTCTTTGTTTAAATACTTGATTTTAAAATTGTGCGCTATTTTCAGTTTTTGAGTATCTCGCTTCCTGTCTGGTTTTGAGATTTTGGTCTGCTGAATTTTAACATTTCTTTCCATAATGAACGATTACAACATTATACAATATACTCTTTCATCACTTGCCTTGTGTTCTGATATAATATAACACTGAGGAGGCGCCTTGGAACAGGTATAATTGTTTATTTGGGGTAACGTACACACCAAAATAGATTATTGCTGTAAGTATAGCTTTCCAACTTTGACCTTCCGACTACCATAAGTAAGTGTCAATTTAATCATTATAACATTTGATCATGGATACCGATATTAAATACGAGGACACATGTAGGTTAGTGCAGGACATAGCGGACTTGAATTTAAATGACACAAGCAATAATATAAGCATATCCGACTCTACTGTAAATTTTAGGACTTCCAGCGATCTGACATTTATGGGGCTTACAGACACGAATAGGTTAGGGGCCTCAACAAAATTTGGCGACCACGCCAGTCCAAGAATATTAAGTCTACAACAGTATAAGCCAGAAAAACATTCAAGTTGGGTGGGAGATGCCCAAATGATATTTAGTGCTTATAATATCGTAAACCCTATGGAGATATTTGTCGCAGCATGGATGGCATTGCCTGAAAATTTCCGAAATGCTTTGGAAAATTTCAGAGACAGAACTGTAGAAGAAAAGCCGTACAATGCATTTGAGTTATTATTGGCAGAAATTCAACAGAGATATCAGCCTGGAAGTTCAGCGCAAATGTGCAAATTATTACGATTAGAAAAAATGGGGCGTCAACTACCGTCCGAATTTTACGAACGCCTTTGCACAAAAGCTTTCAGGTTGAATATATCTAGAGATGTAGTCAACTCCATTTTTACAACTGAGCTACCAATTAGGCTCAGAACAACAATGGAAGTATTTGATACAATGAACTTAGATTGGCCAACAAAACTCAGAGGGTTAGACGGCGTTTATAAACAGCAAGAACCACAAGTACATGCTGTAATGGCAGATTCTGTAACGATGCAGCCAGTCAGGGCAGATACCGAAAACCACCTGACTATACAGGAAACCTTGCGTTTCTTATGTAGAGAAGTTGCTAGCTTGCGTAGTGATATTGCACAACTTCAGAGTCAGGATAGGTATAATAGACGTCGAAGGAGTCACTCGCGTCAACGCTTCGAATGGCCACGCGGATGGTGTAAGGCACATTGCGAATACGGACGCAGTGCGAAGTGCCAAGGCGAAAATTGTATTTACCCGCGATTAGGTGGACCCAAATGGAAAGGAAGCACAAAACCGGTTGAGAGAAATCCGTCACCGGGAAAAGGCAAAAACCCCCACTAGTAGGAGCCGTAGGGGGGTTCCATTGCAAAGGCTCCCAGATATGCCTTTAAAAGGCATACTCAAAGCAAAAGAGGCGACTAGTATAAATAGCACCGAGATAGAAGGCAAGAGAGTCCGATTCTCACTAAGCGGGGATCTTGAAAACATTGCCGTATTGTCCAGCAAAAAGTTCATTATCAAGGATGAATTATCTGGATTAGAATTTCTCATAGACACGGGTGCTGAGGTAAGCATAGTTAGGTCAGACGTGGTGGAAGCAGATTGCCCCACATTTGATTATCAACTATGGTCCGCTAACGGTAGTCCGATTGGAGTAAAAGGGATGAAAGAAATGTCGGTAACATTAGGCCAGAAATCTGCCTTCCGTTGGAATTTTCTAGTAGCCGATGTCAAGGACCATATCATTGGTATGAATTTCTTGACCCATGTTAAGCTGACATTAGACCCCATAGCTAGGACTATCGCAAAAGGCGTAGGAACATCAACACCTACTGAGTCTAACGTGTCGGCAGTTAGAACAGTCCTCTTACCTTGTCCAACAGTCGCACATGACTTTGCCGATATTATCGAGAAGCACCTAGCAGTGTTTCAACATTTTAGTGCCAAAAAGATAGGTTTGAAAATAGGAGTAGAACACCAAATAGAATTGGTAGCTCCGTTACCTTGTTCACCAAAGGCTCAACCATTGGCACAACACAAGCAACAAGTAGCTGTGTCAGAATTTCACCAATTGCGCGAAGAAGGGATTTGTAGAAGGTCAAATTCCAACTTTGCTTCCCCAATAGTGATAGTTCCCAAACCTGAACCGGGTCAATGGAGGGTTTGTGGGAATTATCGTCTATTAAACTCAGTGTCCAAGTGTGATTCTTATCCTCTCCCTAACCAGAGTACCTTGCTCCGAGATATAATCGGATATGAGGTTTATTTAATTTTAGATCTCCAGAAAGCGTACTATCAGGTACCAATGGAAGAAAGTTCGATACCCCTCACCGCAGTCAGATTTCCAGGAGGGGGATCGCATGAATTTCTTCGAATGCCTTTTGGTTTGAAAAACGCTAGTCAGACATTCCAGCGTTTGGCTGAAGAAATCCTTCATAATTGTCCATTTGCGAGAGTATATATAGACGAAATAATTATTTTTAGTCGCTCCCGAAATGAACATCGCACGCATTTGGAAACGGTTTTGACCAGGCTGGAACAATATGGATTAGTGGTCAAACCTAATAAGAGTAATATAGGTTGCTCTTCAGTTAAATATCTTGGGCATATACTTTCCAAAGACGGAATTAAACCTTTGGAAGATAAAGTCCAAAGTATTAAGGACGTAACGGAACCCCGAACCGTACGCCAGTTTGCGAAGGTTCTTGGGTATGATCAGCTATTATCGTCGATTCAGTCCAGGTCTAGCCGGAATTCTTGGATCGTTAACAAGCCATCTCACTCGTGAAAAGAGCACGATCAAGAAGTCTTGGCCTATAAACTTGAGTCAAGAAGACCGAGAAAATTTCCAATAGGCTAAAGAAATGTTAAGTGACTTAACCACATTAGCACCTGTAGATTGGGAAAAACCTTTCGAACTAATCACAGATACCTCAGATGTTGCATTAGGGGCAGTGCTACAGCAAAGAGATCACGACATAGTAAGACCGATTGGTTTTTATAGCCGTAAGATTAATGATCGAGAAAAACGTTATGATACGTTTGATAAAGAGCTTCTTGCAGTGTATGCAGCAGTGATACACTTCGAGCATTACTTAGATGGTCAAAAGTTTAAGTTATTGACCGATCATAAGCCAATGATTAGCATACTTGGTAAGTCAGCTAGGCTTAATTACTCTCCTAGAGTAATTTCCCAAATAACACGGTTAGCCGAGTTCGATTTCACTGTGTCTCATATTGCTGGTAAGGAGAATGTGGTGGCCGATGCACTTAGCCGACCGAATGAAGCTGATGTCGAGCTGATATTGCAAGGTCCATTAAAAAATTTAGATGAATCAATGAACGATTTCGTTAGTCAAATCGAGGAAGCGCAAGGATCGGATCCCTTTACATTAGTATTATCCAAAAGACCAGGATATGTTCGTAAGCTCATAAGTGGCAAGTGGTTGTTATGCGAAACATCTAGAAGTCAACCACGACCATATGTACCATTGGAGTTACGGGCCAAGATTATCCAAGTGTTGCATGACATGGGTACTCCATCAATTAAAGCCACCATTCGATTGATCAACGACAGATACGTATGGCCGCACATGTATAAAGACATACGGGTATGGGTAAGAGCCTGTGCCAAGTGTCAAACGTGTAAGGTGTGGAGACATACCAGAACCGAGATAAAGAACATTGGAATACCAAATGGACGGTTCAGACACGTACACATAGACATTGTTGAGATGCCTGAAGTAAACGGAAATAAATACTTGCTGACTATGGTAGATAGATTTAGTCGTCAATTTGAAGTGGCGATTTTAAAAGACATGACAGCGCAAGAAGTTTTGTTTGCGTTTCTACATAATTGGATATCGCGTTATGGTGTTCCGGAAAAGGTCACTAGTGATCGCGGTAGTCAATTTATGTCAGAGCTTTTCGTAAGATCCCCCAACATCATGGGAACCACTATAATACATACTAGCGCGTATAACCCACGAGCGAATGGGATGGTAGAAAGGATACATCGTGAACTGAAAGCTGCATTAAGGTGTACTATGGAACAAGCTGGATACACGATCTTCCTATAGTACTACTCGCCATGCGCAACAGATATAGGGCACAATTAGGAACTTCCATAGCAGATTTGGTTTATGGAGAACCATTAAGTTTGCCTGGAGATCTTCTAATAGAAACTCCAAGTAGTATTGATTGGGCTTCTAGTTATGTGGATTTGTTTGTAAGTTGGCTCGGTTGTTGATGAGATGTCGGGCGTCAGTCCTTAGTCACCAAGACTGTCTGGAGGTGGAATTATTGGTTCTTCACCGCCTGATAGGTCAACATCGCGGAACAGCGGGTCATTTGGATCAACGTCGGCCGGGGATAGTCTGTGTTTGGGGACCGCTTCAGCTTTGCCATTAATCTCCAAAATGATGTAATTCTGACGTCGATCTAACACACGATAAGGACCGCGCTTCGGTTTGGCTAGAATCCTGTAATCCATATCGTTGTTGACGAAGAACCATTTTGCAGCTATCAAAATCTTTGCGTTTATAAATTGGACCATGTTGCTGACGTGTAGGACAGATCGGCCGATTCTGAGCGTTATATTGTAGAAAACTGCGAAGTGGAAACAGAAATGTCGGATTGTTCATCGTTATTGCAGTTTCAGAGCGTGATCGGACTAGTTCGCCAGGCAGCCGTAGACATTCGCCAAATACCATTTCAGCGGAACTACATTTGATCGGCTCACGAGGTCTTGTACGCATTGATAGGAGTACTTTCGGTAAAGCCACAAGCCAATTTTCTTCTGGGCTAGCCTTGAGCGCCGCTTTCAGTTCCCGATGTGGCCTTTCGACGAAACCATTTGCTCTCGGATTGCGAGCTGCGGTCAGAAGTGTTTGTCACAATAGTATTGCAGTAGGACTGCGAACTCTTTGCCGAGGAACTGTGCGCCACGATCGGTTGTCACTTCATCTGGAGCACCAAACCGAGCGAACCAATTGAGCTCTAAAGCAAAACTGACAGTTTCTTGCTTCATGTCTGGCAGTGGTATTGCCTCATACAATCGAGTGGTGCAATCCCGTATAGACAGTAGATATGGCATATTGTTCACGGCAGGTAAGGTTACCTGATCAACGTGTATGTGCGTAATCCGGACTTTGGGCACTTGAATGACTTGTGGCGCCGTTTTGGTGTGTCTCGTCACTTTGCATGTCTGACATTCTGGACATTGTTTTGACCACTTCTTGACATCTCGCCGCATGCCAGACCAAAAATACGTTCTGGATAGAATTTCCACTGATGCTTCGCCGGATGGGTGGCTCATTGAATGGTAGACTTCAAAGATCTGGTGACGGAGTTTTTCAGGTATAAACGGCCGAGCGCCCACGCCAATTATTTCACACTGCAGCAGAATTCCATCATAATCAAATATTTTCAGGCGATTTACATAAAATGTCCAAAGTGATAGATCATCTTGCCGAGCTGCTTGCAATTCCTGAGTGCTTATATGTGAAGGACACAATATTGAGGACGTTTTAGGGAGTCTGCAACCACATTTTCTGATCCTTTGACATAAGTGACTTCATATTCATACTCGTGTATTCGTGTAAGTTGTGAGTTGACGCGTCGTGAATATAAATACTCTTTCTTTCCTCTCAGCATCGGAAGAAGATGAAGATGGTCTGTGTAGATTTTGAACTTTCGGCCATCCAGATAGGTGTGGAAGTGTAGGATCGATCGGTAGATTGCGAGTAACACTTTTCCTAATGTATCATATCGTGTCTCGCGAGGTTGTAGTTTTTGCGAATAGAAAGCGATAGGTTACTGTATGCCATTGATGGATTGTTGAAGTACTGCGCCTATGGAAACTTCGAATGCGTCAGTTATCAATTCAAAAGGTTGAGATCAATCCGGGGAATGTAACATGATCGCTTTGCATAGGGCCCTTTTGGCCTGCATGTCGTCCACGTTGAGCTGAATCGGTTGTGATTTCTTGACGAAACGGCTTTCTGGCACGAGATATTTGTGAAGAGGTGCCAGAATCTTGGCAAGGCAGGTACAAATCGAGAATAGTAGTTCATCTTGCCCAAGAATCGTCGTAATGCCCGAACGGTGGTTGGAGGCTGTAGATCTTGAATAGCACGAACCTTAGTAGGTATTGGTGTCATGCCTTCTTCGGAAATTTGATGACCGAGGAATTCAATTGATTTCTGTGCAAAGACTCATTTGTTGCCATGAAGTCGGAGGCCATAGTCTACTAGACGTGTGAGCAGGATCTCAATATGTTGTATATGTTCGGACATTGAGTTGGAGAATACCAGGATGTCATCTAGATATGGAATTACAAATGATAGACCATCTAGTATTTCGTCCATAACGCGTTGGAATGTTTGCGAGGTATTCTTGAGACCGAAAGGCATATAGTGATATTCGTGCGTGCCACCTCCGGTGAATCTGAGTGCAGTTTATGATACTGAGTCTTTGCCCATCGGTACTTGATAGTAGGCTTTCACCAGGTCAAGTTTTGAATACACAGCATGATCGATAGCAGATCTGAGTAGGTCAGCTGGATTTGGCAGGATGTACAAATCAGAATGTGTGCAAGAAATGAGAATACGATAATCCCCGCACACCCTGAATGTTTCTGGTTCACTCGTTGGTACTATTACCACAGGCGACGCAAAAGGTGAGCTGGATCGTGTACAGATGCATTGTTGACGTAGCATGGCGAATTCTTTCTCGGCGGCCTTATGTTTGTGTTGTGCCAATGGACGTGCTCGTGGAGGATGAGGAAGTGGTTTCGACAAGATGATACGATGGGCTGTGATGACACGCTTCCTCTTGAGATCGGGCATGAAGGAGATAGGTTTGAAAATTTCTTCATGACGTTTCAGAACATCATCCAGTTGCGGTACATGAGGAACTGGAGGAATTAGCTGTATAGATGAGACTGCTTCGGCGCGAGTCGTATGTTTTAGCGCTGATGTAAGCAACTGATTGTCTGCAGTGCGTATCTCTCGTGTTCTTGGACGAATGGTCAGCTCGAAGAGTTCGAGAAAGTCACGTCCAATGAGGTTTCTTGTCGTGTTGGCGATGATGAAAGGATAATTGAAACATCTTTTTGAGTTGGAGAACGAGATTGTGTATACCCGTACCCCAAACATCGCTATGTTGGAGCCATTGGCGCAGGTCAGACTACTGGTGTCGACTGGATGGGTAGGATCGAAATAATTGTGGCGTAGTAAGCTTACATCTGATCCAGTGTCTATGAGAAATAATTCGCCAGAGGTTGCGTCACGGATGAGAAAAGATTTTGATAGTGGCAACTGACGATGAGACTGGTTGCTGGCATTTGGGCGTTTGAAGCATGAATTGACTGGAGCCGTCGCTGTAAATACAATAGTTTGATTGCGCTCTACCGCGAAAGCAACGTGCTTCGAGCCATCAGACGTGGAGCGGCCAACAATCTTGGGGTGCTCAGCCTCTGCTGCCGCCGAGGAGTCAAACCCCACCCGTCTTCCGAACCTTCCATGGGCGGATCCTCCTGAGTTGTTGAGGGTGACCGCGCCCACTTGAACGTCGCGTCTGTGCGCGGGAATGTGCAGCCGTTTTTGAGGCAATAACGTGTGGAGTGGCCATAGATGCGGTGATTCGGACACCACTCCGCTGGTAACTGTGGCACTGTGGCCCGGTCTCTCGACGTCGACCTCCTGGCGCTATTCCGAGTCGGTAGTCGACGCTGGTCACGCCTGCTCTGGTCGCGTCTATTATGGACGGCATCGACTGAGGTCAAATTTGGCCTTACGGTAAGGTTCTCGAGCAGGCTGATGAGGCGTTCATTCGTGATATTTGTTCCGGCTGATGATGCGGTGGATTGTGATTCGAACAGTCTTGAGGTGATGTGGCCTTTCTCTTGGGCAGGTGAGCTGTAGTGGTGTTTCTTCAACCACTTGTCTAGACGTGCCGGCAGAACGTCGTCTTGTACTTCGAGGGATTCGCGCGAGAACGTGGCCATCTCTTGTAGTGCCGGCGGGAGATTCTGTATGAACAGTCGCATTACGATTTCCTTGGGTAGATTGAATTCTAAGGCTTTGTGCTCCATTTCCCTAAATAGCTCAGAAGGCGTGCGGCTACCTAGGGACATCTGGCTCATTAATTCTGTAAGCATGTCTTCCCGATCTGGTGTCATACACTGCCTGACGGCGCGTTGCAGGCTCTGCCATGGCTGCGCACATGTGCCCTCAGTGTATTGATGCAGTATATCTTTGAGTCCGCGTCTGAAAAACATTGGGATCGTCTCCCAAGCCCTCAAAAATATTGAGCCCTCGTCTGTTATATTGGACACCTTGGCCAATAAATTAACATCGTCGACCCACTCGTCAAGGTAGTCTGGATCGAATTGGCATATTTTATACTGTGTCCATGTGTTGGTGTGGCCTGTTGCTGGGCTCACCACCGGGCTTCCTGCATTTCCTGAACTGGACCTCATCTTATGCGTATGAGTGTTGTCGAGAATAGATGGCAGTGTAACATCGTCCTCACCCGTCATCGTGCGGCTGTCTTTCATCATTGTGATCTCGAGAGGGTGTTTTTCTGTGATATGTGTCTTAGAATTTACTTTCCTTCGTGGCATTCATCCAAAGTGCTTGAATTTCCCAAAATCTAGATGTTTATTAATTCCTTGCTGGCTGTGAGTTCGACGAACCGACGCACCGTTTATGCAAGGGACTTTTTCGAGATTTATTATTCCCTACATTAGTTTGGTAACGGCTGTAGAGATCCGTGCACATGATTAATCCCCGTCTTTTTCCCGATGGGTGATGAGAGAAGACCAATGCAAATGAACACATATGTATTGTAAAAAACACCGCGTACGGAATCATAAGTAATCCAAATTGACCGTGCTTTAGACGACAATAAAATTAAATTTTAACAAAAGTGAATGTCTTAAACACCAGTCACAGTCAAACTAAATTGTTCGTACTCTAGACGGCAAAATAACTGAATACTGTTCGCAAAGTTGCATGTCATATGCATAAGTCACAGTTAAGCAAAATTGTCTATGTACTAGACGGTAGCAAAATGAACGCTGTTTATAAATTAGCATATCTTGCACACAAGCAATTATTCTTTCACAAATGTCTGAATTGAAATGTATATATGCAACCGATTGAAAATACGTGATGATATGAAAATAGTCACTGTTAAAAGTTGTCATTGAAAATAAATGGATAAAATTCGTGTAAAGACTTCAATGATAGAAATTCACAAGTAATTAGTTCACTGTTTGCTATGTTTTTAACTTATGTCATTATAATAATCCATTGTTCTCTGAAATTTGAATATGCATAGTTAAATGTGAACAGTAAATCCCTCGCATAAATTGCGAATAATCCAACTGAGCGAAATAAATCCACTGTGACACAAAAATGCACCGTATGTTCCATGCGTATTGCGCGTAGGTGATTATTATTAAAAAACCCTATTAATTACAAATTAAATTGCAGTTCCAGAAATCTCAATTAAAACTGCTTGAAACTAACAGAGGTTGTTTCTAAAATCACAGTTAAGAGAAATATTGTGTAAGAATCGAGATAGATTATTTGACCTTAAAGAGCAATATATTTGTCAAAATCCAACATCGTTTGTTTGTAACGCGGAGCCGCGTGTTATACTTTCATAATACCCTGCCCATGTTCAAAAGCAAAAAAAAAATAATTAGATTGAATTATGTAACCATGAGAGAGTGTTAAATAAGTGAAATAGCGAATCAGTTGCGTGCGTCAACTCCAGTTCAAGCTCAAAGCGTGAACGTGCTTCTTCTGCTTGCATATATCCAGCTGCAATTTTTTTATCCATCAAACTTTGTATGTGGCTAGCGCCCTTTTATTATTGTAGTTAGTAATTACTTTAAATGCTATGTATGGAGAACATACGTTTGATGTTTCCACGATCTGATGCACTATTGCAGACGTGTATTCACCATTTGATTTAAAACAGGAGTTTCCGTTACAAGGTTTTCACATTCTAGTAGTTAACCGTTTGGTCGATCATCCTACGTAAGTTGATCGACATCTTGCTCATGTATAATAGTAAAAAAATATTTGATGCCCTCATTAATGGCTGTTTCTCTTTGATTGTTGATAACGGCAATTGTGTTACCCTAAACAACACGCCTAGTTTTGCTGCATTAAAAGTGCATGTTAATGCTGCTTCAACTTTCATTTGTGCCATTCGGGAAAATTCATCCCACTTAAATGAGATGTTCAGGTAGACTGTTTACTTTTCTGGCCCGTAATGCGTCTGTTTCTGTTTAATTCCCCTTTTCAATTAATTGTCTGAGATAGCCGTCAGACATTAAATCGTCAATTGCTTTATTATATTCTTTGGCGATTGAATCTTGACTAACCAATCTATCAATTCTTGAAAAGCTGCCACGATCTGTTGATAATTTATATTGAAACTGCACGAAACTGCTGTAATGCAAATACTGTGCAGAGCATGTTGTTTAGTGGTTAATTGTTCTGTTTAATTTACCATTAGTTTCCTTCTTTAATAGTACATCTAAGAAAGGCAGACGATCATCTTTCTCGTGCTCTGACGTGAAGCCGATATTCTAATGTGCCGTGTTGAAACTTTGAAGCAGTGTTTGTAAATGCGACCTATTCTTAAGGACAATAACTATATCATCCACGTACCTTATATATTGAGCACATATACTTCTCTAGGTGCCCTTCAAAAGTCTCAGCAGAAACTGGAGATAAGGGGCTGCCCATTGCCACACTATCACTATTTTTATAGATTCCTTCACTAAAACAAAACCGTGCGTTTTTCGTGCATAATAGATTGTTAATTGGCACTGGAGCTGGTACAATGTCGCGCGATTTGATTCATTAATCGCAACATTTGTAAAAAAATGGTTACATTAAAAAGGTAACATTTTTTAAAAACATTTATATTTTGAAATTAATTTGCAAAATCAAACGAGTCGACAAACGTATAATTATCTAGTAGACTGCATAATAGTTCAAGTACACGAACTAACCATTAATCCAATGCATCAAATGGAGAATTGATCATTGACAAAATTTGCTTTATAGGACAATATAGTTTTTGCGTTTTTGGTCCAACTTGCTTTATATTCTGTGCAGTGACCTAATGAATTAAACCGGCATCTGTCAAGACCATATTTTATTTATTACTTTATATCCAATTTTTAAAAATTTTATCTGATTTATTGTCTTGTCGCGTGAATTTTTTATTGTCAATCAAAATATTTTCCATCATTTGTAGTTAGTCAGATTTTTCCATTATAACGATGCTCGTGTCTTTGTCAGCACGTATTGTTTTCATATCTGCAATTCTGCCGATATCTTTAATCGAATTTAAATTTTCCTTTATCAATGCATGCTGTTCTACTCATTTTAACGTTTGAATCAATTTTTATTATCCAGTTCAAGCATTGCGATTGAACTAGAGGCGACGCACGCACTTGATTGGTTGTTTCCATTCTCAGATACACTATTAAAGAGAGAAACTGATGGTAAATTAAATAGATAAATTTACCATAAACCAACCAGGTCTGCATAGTATTTGCATTACAGTAGTTCTGTGCCGTTTCAATATAAATTATCAACAGTTTGTGGGTGCTTTGCGAGAATTGACAGGTTGATTAGTCACGATTTAAAAGAAAACGAATATAATAAATTAATTTATGATTTTATGTCTATTGGCTATCCTAGACTATTAATTGAATCAATTATTAAAAGGAGAATAAAATAGAAACAGACCTTTTACGGACCAGAACAGAAAGCAGCCTACCTCAACATTCCATTTCATGGAGAGGCAGTTTCTCGAATAGCACAAACGAAAAATGAAGCGGCATTACTACGCTCGTTTAATGCAGCTAAATTATGCGTGTTATTTAGGGTAACACATTTGACGTTACCAACAATCGAAGAGAAAGAGCTGTTAATATCGTCATCAAATATTATTACCAATATACATGAAGGCAAGACGGCTAATTATTCGAAAGATGGAACATGCAACTTAATTGTCTGTTTTAAATCAAATTGTGAATACACGTCTTCAATTGCGCAACACATCGACGAAACAATAAACGTATGTTCTACATACATATGTGGAGGTTAATTTAATTATTGGACATCAATTAACTCCTCATATAAAAATAAATCAATTTTATTTTTGGACATTTGATGTTATCACTGGTTTCGTAAAAATATATTGTAATTTTTGGAAAAAAATGTAAATTTTTTTGAAAGTTCTTTGGTTCAAATTGTCAAAGTTTTTGACTTGTCTTGTCGAAGGAAAATGTTTTAGATTTGATCTGAGTTGCTGAATTGCACAAGCGGGACACTGCGTGGTTCCATATCCTAATCTTTGCTAATAAATCATTGTAATCCTCTTGTCGATTGTTCTTTTTAATTATCAGCGAAAAGAACAACAAATTTGATTCGGTTAATTGATGTGAATATTTGTTATA
>JAQBSW010010688.1:0-23140 GCA_029291075.1 Eudiplozoon nipponicum | reverse complement strand
AATTTTATTACCAAAATATATGTGGCAAAATCTGCAAAAGGTTAATGTTTGTGACTGCATGGATTTTATGCAGTCGATATTTCCAGTCAAATACAGTGATTTTACTACCGCCCTTGCAATCATTGGTTGTTTAATTGTATTACCAAAATATATGTGGCAAAATCTGTAAAACGTTAATGTTTGTGACTGCATAGATATTGTGCAGTCTATATTTCCCGTCAAGTACAGTGTATGTGAGACAATTTCACTTTGCTTTCGATATATTTATGCATTCAATTTGATCCTCGAAGCTAAGCTTGCTGTGGTTCTCTGATGATGATCATTAAATGTGGAAACACCTTATTACGTGAGACTGAGGTAAGTTTTTCTACGGCTTGATAAATACGAGTTAGTTGTTTATTTCAAGCCATAAACTTGTTTTAACTAATTTTTATCACAACCCGCGCACTCTTTGTTTTTATTTGTATTGCCTATATATATATATATATATATATATATATATATATATATATATATGTGTGTGTGTGTGGGGGGACTGAAAAAATTAATGTTCGTACTGCATAGAAATTTTGTACTCGACATATCCCGTTGAGTACAATGTTTGCGAGAGCAATAAGGGTGATGACCGCATATCTAAATTTGCATTCCAGTCAGTTTGCTGCCGCTCTCTGATAATGATCATGGAAGGTTAAAACGCATCAGAGTGTGAGACTGAGGGTAGTTTTGCTTTGTTGGTAGACGACTTGTAAAATGCAATGCATTACGTATTTGTTTCAAGCTCGCAAACTTTATTTTAAACATTTTACCACCCCCCGTGCAAGCATTGAAGGTTTTATATATCTAGCTAGTCGCACAAAAATATAATTACAGTGTGTCCTAATTAATGACGCGTTTCAAATTTCCGTGATCACTTTTTTGAGATCGACGGCAATAAGTTTAACGATGACCAAACCGCATTTTATATATATATATATATATATATATATATATATATATATATATATATATATATATATATATATATATATATATATATATATATATATAGGAACAAAATAATATGCGCTCTCTCATTTGGTCATTTCGTGTACGTTGTATTTGTCCGGAAATATCGGTTAGTAAATGATTATGCCGACACATACGTGAATAATTTTTAACTCTCTCTCCAAATTCATACGGTATACGGTTTATCAATAATTGATCGTACGATTGGTGACAATTATTATTGAATTACACTTTTTGAGCTTGAGATAAGCACAAATTCCATTGTCAGTGAGCAGTGTTGCTATTATTGTGAGACAGGTTATAAACATTGTGGCTGAACTTTGTTTCAAGCTCGCAAATTTATTTAAATTGTTGCTACATTGTATGTCATATACTCTAGGCGAAAGCAACAAAATGCTACTTTTGTGACTTCATAGATATTGTGTTTGCGTCAATTCCAGTCAAGTACTTTGTATGTGAGTCTACTAGTGGAGGCAACCGCATAGCTAACTTTGAATTCCTTACATATGATTTTACGTTTTATCTTCATTAGTCAGTTTGCTACCATACACTTAAGATCAGCATGGAAGTTAGATACGCTGCAGAACCTCTAACTGACCGTAATTTAGCAATTTGTTTTGTGACTGGTTAAATAAATGAGATTGGTCTTTATGTCAAACTGGAAAACTTGATTCAAATATTTAATACTATTATCATAGTATACTCTCCTATTTTAAATAGGTGACTTTAATAATGCTTCCTGGGAATTCTTTTTAGTTCTAATTAATTGGAAACTTCTATAATACGTTG
Organism: Eudiplozoon nipponicum; assembly: GCA_029291075.1. Classification (NCBI taxonomy): domain Eukaryota; kingdom Metazoa; phylum Platyhelminthes; class Monogenea; order Mazocraeidea; family Diplozoidae; genus Eudiplozoon; species Eudiplozoon nipponicum. The sequence continues at coordinate 21,346 of JAQBSW010010688.1, read as the reverse complement.
CAGGCCAGGATTTAGTGAGTTAGTTTACGATTACTTTAAATTATGATCCTTGTCGTTAGCTCTTAGATATTGTTTTTTTATGACTGTTAAAAACACAAATTTAATATTTTCCTGTCTTGTTGCTAAATATAAACGGAATGTAAATTTCTAGCTATATTAAATGCACACCCAACCATTCAAAGTCTATTTAAAATTTCTTATGACCCGACTTAGCTGGAATTAAATATATGTTGCACCATTTTATATTGTCACATCCCTCGATTAATACAGAATTTCTGTTCTACATTTTCATTAAAATCAGATGATAGCAGGTACATATATTCACTTCTTTAAGAAGCTTGTCTGAAATCTGCAATATACGCATATATATACATATAATTTTTAAAAAATTTATTTATTAATAAGACGTTATGGAGCGGATATATATCAATGTCTCTTCTGATATGGAGGCACAAATAATCAAATCAATTAGACCGATTGTGAAGCCATATAAAATCTTTGGAGCAATATTCCTGAAGAAATACGAAAAACCATAAACAGTGCAAGAGCTAAAGTAAGTGCAGCATAAAGCTTTAGCAAATACGGAAACACTTCTTTGAAAAGGATACTGTTATGATTAAAGTATGACAAAAAAGTCTACAGAAATCACATTCTACAATTCTGCTACAGATATAATGAAAGAGAAAACACGAACAAACAGAAATTCTACTATGCTATAAAATGAATGAGTAAGAAGATGTTTCCAAGGGAAGTTTTTAATACATAATTATATTAATAAATATCTCGTTTTACGTAAGAAATTACTTTAATTTGCTAAACAAATTAATCATGTCGGCCGTTTTAATATAAGAGGCGTCAATGAAACTGTTTTCACGCTGTGTGCAAGATTAATTATTTAGCAGTTGTTTACTGTTGTGAAATTATACCTATTTTAATTTAAAGTTGAATAAAAAATCACACAGGAAATAATTTTATCTCACATTTATAATGTAACGGCGCAATGTGTCATGAATACATTCTGGATTATGTTTATATATTTTTATTCTTAATTCAGATATGGCTGGAAGAAACAAGATAATGGAAAGTAAACCTAGTATGTATATGTAAAAAAATTATTTGAATTAGCGAAACGATGTTAATGTTGAACTTAGCGAAATATGAAAGAAGATCCAATTTTAATATTAAATGTAACAATAGCAAGACAATTTGTACTGGTTTGGCTAGACAATGTACTAGTTACAGCTATTGATATGTTTAAAATAAAACTATTATAATATTATATGTATTAACAAAAAAAGTGATCAATAAATCAAACTAGAGTCTTAGATGTAGTATTATCAATATAAATCTATAAATAAGATTATATGCATCAGTATAAATATAGTATAGTCATGTAAATATTCTTTTAGAATGCATGCCTTGATAAAATTCATTCTACCATTTTCATGTGAAAAATATCTGACCTTATCTATTACTTACCAATATACAAAATTTATAATCAATTGCCAAAGGGGCTTAGAGAAACGCCTCCATCTAAGATGTCTTTTAAATTTTAATCTACTGAACTAGAAAAAGTCTAAAATCCTGCTGATATTTTTTATTTTAATTATGATAATACTTTCTCATGGTTGAATAAAAGACAAGGACAATTGTTATCGGAAACAGAATTTCTTGAGATTTTTATTTTCAAGTTTTGTATTATTAAAATTGAAATGTTATGCATTATATCATCATGTTAGTCAACAATACATACAATTAATTACTAGTCATGGTTCTCATTTTTTTTGCATAATGTTACACTCGAATTATACCTTAATTTTTCCTATTTTTGATGATGAATCTATTATTCTTTGCAGCCGCACTTTCTGATATTGATATATTGTACAGTACAACTAGTGAGGTTTACTTATCTACATGAGACTAATTGCCTCTTTTTTATATTGTACATTTTCAAATTTTATTATTTGATTGAACATGTGTGGTTTGAATCCAAATAAAGATATTCTATTCTATTCTATTCTATTCTAAAAAGTCATTCAGCTTACAGAGGCCGATCGACCAGACTGTTAACAATTCTGGTAAGAGAACATTGCAACTTAAACGCCTGTTTTAAATCAAATGGTGAATACACGTCTGCAATTGCGCAACAAATCATTGAATCCTCACACGTATATTCTCCAGACGTAGCATTTAAGATAATTACTAAATGCGAAAAAAGAAGGGAGTTAGCCACATACGAAGATTTATGGACTAAAAATTTCACCAGGAGTTATGGAAGCAGAAGAAGCATGTTCGTAATTTGAGCTTAAACTAGAATTGATACAAGAACATGATTTATTGGTCCATTATTTCATGCTCTCTATGTTTACAATTTTCTATTTTTTTAAGTATAGAGATGTACATTTTTAGATACTTGAGAAGAATTAGAAAAATAAACGGTTCTTTTATCTGATAAAATTATAAATACCTTTTGCACATGGATAGGATAGTACAAATTTTATTAAGGCTCGCGTTCCAAAAGAATCTTTTAAAGAACTAGATGAAATAATGGCATTAAAGTGTAGAGCTCGTAGTACATTATTTTGCAAAAAGTACATTATTATCAGTGTATGCAGATTTGGTGCGCAGTTTACGCAAGTCCAAACTATATGTCATCCGAAGAAGTTTTTCAAGGCTGGCGTATTTCAAAATTGAGCAGTTAAATGAAGATGAAGCAGTGTTTCTGGCAAGAATCGGATGGGTCTCTTGTATTAGCTCGCATAAGTTTTTTGTGTTGAACAAAACTCTCACATGTATTGACGGGAACTGAACTTCAGTTACCCAAATTACTGTTCTTTTGAAAATCTCAGCTGGGACATCACCTTTAAATGGAACACTTAGCGTTAATCAGTAAGGCATTTTGATTTTCTCCACATTGTTCTCGATCTAATTACTTTGCCTCAAAATAAATTCGATAATTCAGTCTGGATAGCCATAATTTCTCAACGTAACTCAGAGCAGGTTTAGCTCTAATTCAATGACCTTAGGCGAACAAATACTGCGTAGTCGTGTGTTCAAATTGATCATGAGGTTCATTTTGTAAGTCTTTGGTACAGTACTGGAATAATGTATATACTGCCCAGTCCAGCTTAATTTGTTGGGAAACGGTCTTGAGATGATGCCTTCTCAATCTCTTGCTATTCCTACACTTAAAAATGATGTATACCATTCCATTCCTATTCTAGTATAAACTTAATTGCTTGGTCGACATTGTTTATGTGATGTAGCAGCACATTTTCATCTTCATTCTTTCCAACGAACACGAAAGTATCGTCAACGTAGCGTATGTACATATGGGCGTCATTGGTGTATATATATGTTTGCTAAGACTGGCCAAATAGGACTACCAATATCTATGCCGTCAATTTGTCTGTAAAAGTCTCTTTGGAATAGAAATTGTAAGTTAAATGTGCATAATTTTTTTAAATGGTGAATTTACCTACTATTGCGATATATATATATATATATATATATATATATATATATATATATATATATATATGCATGTATATATGTAGATATATATGCTCAATCGTTGATTCCTGTGGGGGAATTATAAAAGAAAAATTCTTGTATCTGATAAAATTTCTTTTTAGGAAAAGTTCTGTATAATTTATTTTTATGTTATGCTAGCTATGCTTATTCTGACAGTATATATTTAATAGACTGCAGTAACACTCTAATATTTAATGATTATCTGAGTGTCACGCAGCCTAACTTTTAATGACAGATCTAGATGGGAAATTTGGAATTGTAGGACGAAATACCTGCCCTCAATAAAGTAAACGAGCGAGAAGTTTCAAAAATATGTCGTAATATAATTGATACCACATTCAAGGCACGGCTCCAACTCATGTGGGATACGAAAATTAACTAAAAATAACAGCTCTCGGATCCATATATTATAAGTGGAATTTCTGATTATTGCAGAACAGATCGCAATGTGGAAAACCTTGTATAAAAAATAAATAACAAAATACTTTATGTTAACATTAGTTTAAATAGATATAATAAATAGTTGAATAATTCATTTAACTGTTATTAAAAAGTATGTCTCCATGTAGCATAGTGTTGGTCTTATTGTGACAAACCGTTTGTCTGAAAAGCTTTATTAATTAGAATAAACGTAAGGATCAATCTAAAGGAAATATTGGCCAAACAAAACATAAGTTTGTATAAAAATGAAGATTGTGTGTAATGCGATACTTTGGCGGCGTGATGATATGCTTCCTAAATACAAAATAAATGATCTCGTGCCAAATTCAAAGTCGCAGCAAATGTTAGCTACTACCGATAAGCACCCAATAAAGATGAATCCTATTTAGTATATTTCTAGCATATGCTATCCAATACATTGCAAAGTTGATGACGAGAATACGTGAGCGATAAAAACCTACCATAATACGCTAAATAAAAATTATATACACGTAGGTATAAACACACACACACACACATATATATATATATATATATATATGAAATAGATATTTAAAAAATTTTTATAATCAAAATAATTTAAATGAATTAATTTTGATTACTCTATGAAATATAGTATATCTCACGTTGATTGAAATTTGGGCGTTGTTTTTTATTTGCTGTGTAAAAATGGTTTCTTGCTTACTGACGCTTATTTCTTGTAATCAATTTGTGCTAAACGACAGACAGTAACTACGTATATTTCATGGTTTTTAACGAGTCTGTAACCGGCCATCTATAATAGTAGATTGCTTAAATTTCCTTTTCGAAATCATGAGATGTTTTCATTTATGACATGTTAATTTATATTTTTATATTTTATTCATATTTATATTTAGATTTAAGTTTTGGCTAAAAAAATATTAATGTGTTTGTTGAAATCTATGAGTAATAAATTTACGTTATAATTGTAGACTCTTCATGTCGTAGATGACGTCTCCATAACTCTTGCTTTCCGTAGAACGCAGGGTGCAAATTCATTACATTAACTTTGGTGAAGAATCAGGCCCTAATCTTTCAAATTTTTATATACACATAAGCTAAGGAACTTCTTCGTCAAACACGCGTACATGCTGATTAATATGTTACATGTTATTTTTCGATCCATACTAATGAGATTCCTGGAAAAGAATACGCTTACTAAATAAAAGCGTCTCGAAAGATTACAGATTTCTCCGATTATAAGCATGCGTTGTAAATTCTGAGCTTAAAGCAGACAACGCTTTGAATTTTGACTGTACTCTAGGCATATGTGATAATTCATATATATTAATATTTTAAAGCATATTTCGATAAATAATAAAGGAAAACCACATACGTTACCAAACATAAATGTTATATCATTAGTTTGTAAATTTGATCGCAAAAATGGATTGATCCAAAATTAAAATAATACTAGAAATTGTTTGTGAGTTTGTTGCAGACAAGCTTGTCTTGACTAACAATAAAAACACAATTCACATAGTTTATGTGAACAATTTATCTGTTGATACGCATAAAAACATGTAAATTCACACAATTTTTTATGTTCGTTTGCAAAAAAATTTGATCAAAGCTGTCACGAATGTTGGCAGTTTTCCCAAGCACACAGATAGGATTTTTGTTTTCTGCAAGTGTAACGCAAGAGGGCGTTATTCACTTCAGAAATCGCCGAAAACCAATATTGATAATTATATATTTATAAGTCGGGAAATTTTGGATTATTTACGAAATATATTTTTGTTGTAATGTTATTTTGCATGCAAAATTTTATTTCCTAACCACATTGACACATAAGGCCCAATAAAACTTTGCAAATACAGTTTTTTTTCAATATGAATAAATATTAAATCAGAGAAACATTGGCTAAGCATGAAAATAGTTCATTTTTAAGCTTTTTCGCCTATACTTATGACGATAGTTAACGCATTTGTTAATTTTTGTCTTAATAAAATAATTAGAATCAATTCTGTCAGGGTAGCATTTTCTTTCGGGCCTATTAAAACGCAGTATTTTACACATGACAACCTGTTGTAAAAGGTTTGCTAAACATTCGCACAAATTGGAACTTGCATCATTACGGGAAGGAAGAACTATCTGCACTCCTTTCATATGTTTGCATTTACGGGAACACCGAGCCGGCCGTGTGATCATCAACAGCCGACTATAGATCCGCATTATCGCTTCTACTGCTGAAATGGATCGATAAAGTATTTCAAGGCCGTCACATTGCAACTGGTCCTACGATTCATAGGTTGTCATACTACAAAAATGAACATGACAAAATTATTAATCCACATAATAATTTTAGAAAAATTTATCCGACAATGATTACGATATACGATTGCCTTTATAGAAGATGCGAACCACAAACCACTTGTACAAAATAATGAGATTTGCTTTTTCATGCAATATAGAGTAAAATAGAACGCATGTCTCAATACTATGATTTATGATCATAACTATTTAATATTGTCTTTAGCCTGCCATTGGTATATGTAACTTTGTGACATATAGCAATTGAAAGAACATTCCGTTTTACGAACCTAGATAGGGATTCAAGATTATTGTAAAATATTTGGGAAGTATGAATACTATTAAGAAAATAGGTTGTTGCCTGTGACCAAGAGTATTGTTAATTGAATTGTACAACTAAACGACCAAGGCAACACATTTTATTAATTATAAAATTTATATTTATTTTTTGCTGACTTTAAATTCCTCATATCCTTTTTGCGGAAAGGTTGAAGAAAAATTGAATATAGATCGCAATATTAACCATTTTTTAAATTTGGTTGTAATTCAGCACTTCAAACAATTTTGATCTTTTATCAGACTGCGACAAAGTAGCTTTCGATACTTTTATGCTATTATCGGAAGCAAAATGACAAATTTCATCGCAAGCTCGAATGTTGCGTACAAAGTTAGCTGGACTGTGAATATCAGATCCAATCCTTTTACACAATCGTTGAGTTAAACCGATTTCGATGTCGGAGAATCATAATATTACTGCCTCATTTTGAAAATTATTGTAATTTTCATATTTGAAAAAAACGATGATTTATGCTTTCATTTATCTAATGTTTCCTTTTCCCAACTTGCAAATTTAGGTTTTGTTCCACGTGAGGCTAAACCTAACTTTCATTTGACAAAGGTGTGCTTAATATTAATGCACTGAAGTTACTAGAAACGTAAGCATCTGTTTTTTCTGATTTTGTATCATTAATGTGTATCCAACAAAATCTTTAATGACTGAAAGTGTAAATTAATTGGATAAAAATTGGTAAATTTGTGTAGATAACCTCCCAATATTACATACTTTTGGTTTAGATGCTAATCCACACTAACGATGAACTGACTTTGAAAAACATATTAATTTTTCATAGATGTGTTAATATCAAGTGAATTCTTTAGTTTTTTACATATTTATTTTAATTTATGTTAGTTTAAATAATGTAACTTAGTTGGTGTATTTTTTCTCAATAGAACGAGCGAACTTACTTCTGCGTATACTGTGCTTGCATTTAATGTCATTTTAATTGTCATTTCTTATTGAAAAATGCGTTGGGTCCTATGAAATTTATTTTTTCCGTATTTAACTAAAACATTCATAGTCCTCGGGTATTTCATTATCGTTTTTATAAAACTTACCACATGTTTTACTACACTTTGATCGAAACAAGCATTGATTGCGCGGATAGTGATACCAATTGTTTAACTTAAGGTTCGAAGCTTCATATAAACACCAATCTCATTATATATGCATTTAGCACTATAGATTAAGCAGTTTACAATGTATGAAATGAAATTAAGCTAAAAGACAGGTTTTGTCCTTACTGAGATCTCTTCAAGAACTATCTATAATTTGCCACGAGCAGAGCTTGAACTGGGGCTCGTTTGCTCGAGGGACGGTGACTGATGCCAATGCGCCACCCCATACGCGCCAATAATTTAATCGGTTATATAATATATCACGTGTTAAAATAAAGCGTAATTCATGGTTAGTTTATGAACAGGCTTGATTTGGCGAATTTTTGTCTTTGGTCTTCATAATTTATTGATTAGCCCTTCTTTCATTCCCAGAAGTCTTCAAGTCACAATCAATGACGTCCATAGATCTAGCGACTGTGTTATCCGATCGTGAATTGTGATATCAAAACTTATTAATATAAGTGTAACCGGTTTCGTTCGCATGAATTAGAATTTAATTTTCCTTAATAATAACACAAACTTTATGACGAACAAAACTGTTTATCTGACGATCAGGTGAAATTTAAAAATGTGTAAATCTAGTATTTCACATATACAAAGTTATTGCTATGTACCTATGATATAGTACAATGAATATGCAACACAATTATTTATGAAATAATGCAACAACCAATCAATTGCGTGCGTCACATCCAGTTCAAGCTCAGTGCCTGAACATGCTTATTCTGCTTGCATAAATCCGGCTGCAATTTGTTTATCCATAAGGCTTCATATGTGGCTAACTCACTTTTTTTATTTCATTTAGAAATAATTGAAAATCCTACATATGGTGAACATACGCGTGAGGTTTCGTCAATGTGTTGGGCAATTGTAGACATGTATTCACCATTTGATTTTATACAGGCGTTTAAATTGCAATGTTCTCTCGTTCGAGTAATTAACCGTCAGGTCGATCGGACTTCGTAGTGTTGATCGACAACTTGCGTGACAACTTATAATAATAATTTTTATTGTCTGTTTATCTCAATTTCATTGAAGGTGTGTACGTGAGCTTTTTGCATTTGACTAGCCTGAATTTATTTCTGTTACATCTTAATTCTGCTTTAGTTTTATATATTGCTTATCTTGAAGATTATAAGCAACAATAATATCAAAAATAATTTTAATTAATAAGAATCGCGTATTGTTGAATTTAATTACATTTTGATCAATAAAATTTATTTTAATAGTTACACGTCACCAATTTATTTTCTAGAAAAAAATATAACAAGCGTCCGAAAAATAATTTCTGCAAAAAATATATCAAATAATGAATATTATTATTAACCGTGTAGAAGTTAGAAATTCATATATTTTAGATTTAATTTTTTTTAAATCCGATAATTTGCTTTAGATTACTGACACACCAAAGTGTGTTTGAAATTGCTAAAACAAGAGCTTTCTTATTTAAACATCCATTTTCGGCCTCGAACACAAAAAATGATTAAGCAAAATATTTATTTAAATATGTATCTATTTTGGTTTTATGAAAAAGGGATATATTGTGTTTATATTGCTAATACAATCGAGGTATTTCGCAAAAAATCAAAAAGTACACAAAAATAATTACACCAATTCATTTCTGAATTTAATTAAACAGTGCGCCATTCCGAAGAATTACAGATGATACACTGGATACTTTTAGCTTTCAAGTGGAATATTAGTTTTTTTGAAAACATCAATGATCTATAAATGTTGTCTTCAACTCGAAAGTTATAACTCTAATCGCATCGTTTTTATTTTTGATAAAACACAGATCGTTCATAATAAAAATTATTCACGATATTAATGAAATATGAAATGTTATATCAAAGGCAATGTATTTCAGATCTATTAATAAGTATTCCTATTTGGTGAAGAGTGAAAAATGTTTTTCTATACTATTCATACAGTGTGTAGATCAGTTTTAATGTAAAATTATGCATAGGTAATTTGTGATAATTCTGCAAAATCTTTGATTATACTGGTTTAACTAGTGAATTAAAATAACTTTGATTCAGCAGACAAGTTGAGTAACTTGTTTTTTCCGCCTTTTGCTTGTACGGGACAATTGAAAGCAGTCGTAGGTCAGTGAAATCGTGACTCCTTTATATTTCCAGGTGCACAGTTGGAGTTTGGCATTAATTGATTGGTTGTAATTTGTCCCTATACTATGAAGCCGCTCATGAGCTGCTTGTTTAAAATAAACCTCGAACCAGAATTTCCGTATTTTTGAGACTTTATTTCCAGTCACAAATTCAGGGTTGGCACCATACTCACAGGAAAAAAACACCTTATGGCAAGTTGAGGAACTTTTTGATTTATTAAATTTCCTCCAACGTTATATTCCGTCAAGTGTTATTTCACATATTTTCTTTAACGAATAATGTTTAATTTATTTTTATAGTATTTACTACAATTCAAACATAGAGTCAAATCATTTATTTCAATTTTGCGAGCTTGAAATAAACACCAAGCTAATTGTATCTATCCAGTCACAAAACATTGGGAAACGAATGTCAGTCACACATACTGACGCGTTTCGATCTTTCATGATTATCGTCATAGCATGACGTTACACCGACTAGCGAGTTGATAAATGCAATAGTATTGGTGTACTCATCATGTTGGGGAACTTGATTTAAATAAATGTCACCACTACCCGCGCAATCACAGATTTTTTTGAATTCAAATTTCCCTTGGAGAATTTTTTTCTTGGCAGAATTCCCTATGAAAAATTATCTGCTTTGTCTAATTTTATAAAGATAAAATATCTTTCTTGTTTAAAAAAAGTTTTTATTTAATGGATTGATATTTATACGGCTTATATTTCTAAAATAAATAATAAAATTATAACTAGGATTTAGTGAAGGATTAACGAAGCAATGATAATAGCCTATCTTCGCGTCAACACTTTTCCTTTCACTCTTAGTATATTTAAAAACTAAAAAGAATAAACATTTTGAATTCACAAAGCATGACCGCGCTACATGCCCTCAAAATTTAATTTAAACAAAATCGGACGAAATATTTTTCAATCAATATTATAACTAGATGAAAATAGCAAATGCAGTTTTGTAGCAGGAACTTAACGAAACATTCATTCTTAGCGTTAAACTGACTGTTAATCATCCACAAATCAGGTTACCGAATGTGAGGAAAAACGAGGTTTGATAAATCTATTTAAAAAATATTATACCTAAAATTAAAAGTATTTGTAAGACTTCAGAAAAATTGATTATTTTAATATGATATTTTCTAATAGCCGCTGTCCCTCGCAAATAAAAGCAGTTTAAATATTAAAGTTGTCAAAATTATATGCCATCGGAGCATATTTGATGTGCTACTTTATAGTAATGCGGAATAAAAACAATACTAATTAAAAAATAAAAATATTTACAGATATAAGTCTATTTGTTGAAAATCAAGACTTTTATTATAGCAATAATTAAATGAACATGGGTTGCGCGGGCGGTGATAACAATTACTTCATTCAAGGTTGCGATTTTGATATAAATACCTGACCCATTAAATACTTCCATATGTCAGTTTTAGCTAAGAATTGTATAGTGTAGAAAAGGAAATTCATCCAGTAGACCGATTTTGTCCTTATTGGGAACTCTTCACGTACTGTCCAGAATCTGCCGCAGACAGGGTTAGAACATGGGCACGTCTGCTTCGGTATCTTATGCCTTAACCACTGAGCCATCCTGCCGTACTACTATCAATATGACTGATGTTCTCATAAAAGGTTTTTCAGAAAAATCAATAGTTAGTAAGTTCCTGAAAAATATAATTGTGTCGGCAGAGTGGCTTAGTGGTTAGAGCACCGGATTCCGACGCAGACATGCCCATGTTCGAGCTCTGTCCCCGGAAACTTCTGGCCAGTACGTGAAGAGCTCCCAATAAGGACGAAACCGTTCAAAACGATGAATTGCCTTTTCTACACTATAAAATTCATTTTTTATAGTGACAAATGTATATACTTAATGGGTCAGGTGTTTATATCTAGATCGCAACCTTGATTATAATAAAAGTAATAAGTTGGTTTAAAAGATTATATCTAAAATTTAAAAGAAATCAGTACTTTATACGAGCATTGGTTGCCCTGAATAAAATTGATAATTTGGTGTAATAGGATTGCTTGTATCATTAAATGAATAAACTGTCATTGTAAAATGTTAGGTGCTTAATTTTTTAACTAAAACAGTTTTATCAACTAGATTCTAATAGTATATATATATATATATATATATATATATATATATATATATATATATATATATATATATATATGTAAAGTTCTATTAGCTACAAATAAAAAAACTAAAATGAGTCATTTAGTAGTATTTGACTTTATTTACTTACTGATATTAATATGGAGGACAATTTTATATCGATAAATAATAATAATAATACTGGGTATTTAAAGCAATGAAATAAAATGAAATTACTTTACTGCACGGAATAGTAAAAGTTAGATTCATGTCTTCTAACAATAATTTATTATTATAATAAGAACAAAATTCGCATAAAGATCGATTAAAATAGCTTAAAATGAAAAACATTGTTTTTTATTGTTTCAATAAATTTTGTGGATTTCAAATATTCATCAATGCAATTGTGTATTTTCATATGTCGAAAAAAAAACAAAATTTTCTTCTAAAGTGTTGCGTCTTATGAAGTTATAGTTGCCATTAATAACGCTAAAAAACCTGCCTTACAGGAAAAAGCATAAATCTTTGTTTCATGCTGTGTTGCGCTGAGAAACAAAGTTCAATTTTTTTAGTCTTTCATGCAATGCATTTGTGTGAAGTTTTAGTTGACTCTCGTCTAATTCAGTGCGGAATTTATAACTTATTAGCTAATTTAGCACTGATCTAGTATGTTAAAATCATATTTGTTTCAATTAAATGTTTCGACAAGTGTAGCTTCACATTAACAACTGGAATTGCCACGGCGTAAAATTTGTGCAGCTGACATTTTGTTTAAGTACCTTTCAAGTTAGTCTACTACTGGCACAAGATAAAGCATTGTATTTCTATACGTTTTATGACTGTATGCAAATGTACATTTGTTATTAATATTAATTAAGGTGGAATAAAATGGCAATTATAATTTACCAACTAGACTAATCTAACCAGTCTTTCCATCAGGTAGAGCCTATTATTAATCTCTCCCGAATTTACACTCAAGTTTGACATTAATAAGTTTTCACTTTTAGAAAAATTATTGCTGCCTGGGATAATTTGGTTGAGTTAGAGTACAATGGCATGAATTAGTTACAATTCTGTTTTTGATATGAACTGCATTCCTGAAGAACGTAAAATCTATTTGTTAAAAAACCCATTTTCACCTTTATTGGCGTTGCAAGACTATGGACTAAATGCCTCCTGGTTCAACTCTCGGCGAAACCAATTCTGGCACCAGCAGATAAGTTCCCAATAAAACCGTAAACGGTCATGTTGCTGAATTGTATTCGCTACTTGTTAAAATATTTATTTTTTACAAATAGCACTGATATAATCAAGTACTGTTGTTATACTACCATCTACTAATTCATACATTCAATTTATGTACAATAAGGGAACTTGACTCCAGATATGCCGTCGGCATTTACTTTAAATGGCATATGTAAACAAATGAAATTAAACTAATTGGACAGTTGTGTTGATATATGTTATTAAATACTGACATTTTACGTTTAAGGGAAATGCAATACACATGCATAGATATATATATATATATATATATATATATATATATATATATATATATAGCTGAAAAATACGTATTGTGCCGTGGAAAAATATATATTTATACACTATATACATATAAATATATACATCCATTACCTTCGAATATTCCACATTATATTTCTAATTAGGAAGAAGAAACACATTAGTCTGCGGATTGCAGTGCAAACCGCACCTGCGCTGTTACCAAGTGAACAAAACAAAATTGTGAAATAAAGGGAAACGAATGTCTACACTCGGAAAAATAAAATTCGTACACGTAATGGCCAAAAATGCGAACAGTTGGTTAACTATCAATCCATCAATACAAGAATGACCAGATCTCGGATATCACTTCGCACTACAGCGAGGAAGACATTTACATTCAAACAGGCACAAAAACAGGCACATACGTATACACACTTACTAATCAACACAAACAATAAATAAAAGTAAAACCGAGTCAGACTAGTTGTCATCCACATAATCAAATGGAAACCCCGGATGTATATAAATGAAAGATTGTAAAGTTAAGTTTAGTAGTCTCGAAATAAATGGATATTATCCACTTTGTTATTAATATAATTTTCTTTATTAATTATGTATATATATATATATATATATATTTATGGATAAATCATGCTGTTTTAATTAACACAGTATTCTTATAATTAGGAAAACAACACAAATAACAAAGTGGATAAAGGCCATTTATTTCGTGAATACTAAACATCTCTTATACAATCATACATATTTATACATTTTGGGTTGTCAATTGGTTATGTTATTGGTGACAAATCTGACTCGTTATTACTGCTGTTTCTGGTTTTGACTAGTAGGTGAGTGTGTATGCGTTTGTGTTTGTGTTGTGTGTGTGTTTGTAAAGGTCATTCTCGCAGTATTGCGAAGTGATGTCTGAGATCTTGTCATGATTGTTTTGATAACTTGAGAGTTAGCCCTTTGTGCAAATTGTTCACTGTTATCTATACAAGTGCTATTTTTCCCAGTATAGTTAATCGTTTCACCCCGCTGCGCAGGGGTGCTATTTTCGCTTGGTAACAACGCTAATGTTGATTGTCGTGTTAAACGCTCACACTGTTTGGAGACTTCTGTCATCGTATGCGCCTCTGTTATCTCAACCTCACCTTGTTGCCAATCCGATTGTACGTTTGTTGATTCTAGTCGAGGGCCTGTTGGTTCTTGGCTGGATACTAGTAGATTGTTGTTGAATTTTGTTATCCTTGGCCAGTCGATAAGGATATCATGTTGATGAAACTTTTGAATGTTAAGTTCAGGTGCTTGTTGTTTTATGTAAAGCGCTTCATAGATAAAAAGTAATTTTTCAGATTTTGCTTTATGTAGAATTGTGAAATTGGTCGAATTGACAGGGTGCCCCGTTGTCAATATATGATCGGAAATAGCTGATTTTCCTGACGGTGGCAAGCCTTTGTTAATCAATTTCTGTGGCAAATGTTGCTGGATTCTGCTTATCAATTGCTTCTTCGTACGTCCGATATATGTGCTACCGCACATACATGTTAAAGTTAATATGACATTCAGTACACAGAGAATCATGAGGCTGGATGCCAAAGATCAATTGCCACTTCTCTCCAAATCATTCATAGTCTATAAATTCTCATGTATGTGCGGTAGCACATATATCGGACGTACGAAGAAGCAATTGATAAGCAGAATCCAGCAACATTTGCCACAGAAATTGATTAACAAAGGCTTGCCACCGTCAGGAAAATCAGCTATTTCCGATCATATATTGGCAACGGGGCACCCTGTCAATTCGACCAATTTCACAATTCTACATAAAGCAAAATCTGAAAAATTACTTTTTATCTACGAAGCGCTTTACATAAAACAACAAGCACCTGAACTTAACATTCAAAAGTTTCATCAACATGATATCCTTATCGACTGGCCAAGGATAACAAAATTCAACAACAATCTACTAGTATCCAGCCAAGAACCAACAGGCCCTCGACTAGAATCAACAAACGTACAATCGGATTGGCAACAAGGTGAGGTTGAGATAACAGAGGCGCATACGATGACAGAAGTCTCCAAACAGTGTGAGCGTTTAACACGACAATCAACATTAGCGTTGATACCAAGCGAAAATAGCACCCTTGCGCAGCGGGGAGAAACGATTAACTATACTGGGAAAAATAGCACTTGTATAGATAACAGTGAACAATTTGCACAAAGGGCTAACTCTCAAGTTATCAAAACAATCATGACAAGATCTCAGACATCACTTCGCAATACTGCGAGAATGACCTTTACATGCAAACACACATACACAACACAAACACAAACGCATACACACTCACCTACTAGTCAAAACCAGAAACAACAGCAATAACGAGTCAGATTTGTCACCAATAACATAACCAATTGACAACCCAAAATGTATAAATATGTATGATTGTATAAGAGATGTTTAGTATTCACGAAATAAATGGCCTTTATCCACTTTGTTATTTGTGTTGTTTTCCTAATTATAAGAATATATATATATATATATATATATATATATATATATATATATATATATATATATATATATATATAGCTTTATATTTCTTCTATTTTGGTTATTTCCTGGTTTTCGCTTTTGCATTAAAATGTATCCGTTCATATTTCATATTAGAATAAATTTATGTATACGCGCGCACACAAGCACACACACATTTGGAGTTTAATGGCTGGGTTATGATTATATATAACTATGTCAATATAAAATAAACATTGAATTAGATATCAAAATCAATTTATTCAGTTAACGTGGGAACACGTCAGACGGGCTTCGAATCGAGGAAAATTTGCTTTAGAGTCTGTGATTCCATCCATTGCTCCAACGACTGGTTAAATACAATGGGATTGGTGTTTACTTCAAGCTCGCTAACATGATTTAAATAATTATTACCACAACCCGCGCAATCAAGTATTGTTTAAATTGTAGTACCTTTATATATGTGGCGAAAGCTACAAAATTTTCATGTTCTTGACTGCATATTAATTGTGCGACCAACATTTCCAGTCAAGCACAATATATGCGTGACTACTTGATATGAGAGCCGCATACCTAATTTTGTATTCCATATATATGTATTGCAGTTTGATCCCCGCTGGACAGTTTGCCGACGTACTCTGATGATGATCATGGAAGTTCGCAATGTGTCAGTATCTGTGACTGACAGCACTTTATCTTTATTGTTCGACTGGTTAAATAAAGTGGGATTGGTGTTTATCTCAAATTAACATACTTGATTTGATGAATTATTATTACCGCTCGCGCAATCAATGCTTGTTCAGATAATTGGCGCAACTGGCGCAGTTACTCTTCCAGATGACCGTTGTAATCGCTGTACACGTCGATAAAACCAATTCAGCTATAGTATATGCAAATCGATTCTTTACGATTAAAATTTTAATTTTGTGTGAATGAAATCCTTCTTATTAATTATTAAACGGTCATTAACGAAATATGTGCGTAATATGCATAAATTTAAATTGACTTAATCAATGAATTGAATCACTTAAAAGCTATGCAATAGTTTAAACATATTTGCTTTAATATTTGTGTCGAATTAATTTAGTCATCTTATGTAGCGTAAATTGCAGATATCATTACAATATTTTCTGTGTTTATATCGATAATAATGTATGTGGATGATTGATGATTTGAAAGGGATTTACGGACTTTTCATAATCGAGAACACCAAATTTCATGTAACCAGTCATAAAACGTATAAAAACTACCGTCTGTTGCACGTAATGATGTGTTTCTACCTTTCTTGATCACGATTAAATTACGACGAAACACTAAGCAACAGTGATCAAAACGAAATGAACACGTAAAAGTTGAAATGCTGAGTTCTGATTCTCACATCTAATACTTTCATATCCCTCTGCTGAAATGGATTGACGATTGCGCATTTTTCATGCAGTTGCGAACTTAGATATATCATCCGGAATCAATCAACATTAGTCAGTTCTTATTATAAAAAGGAAGGTCGAACTGCTTCATCACGTATACCTGACTTTAATTGTTTCATGTTATTTTACAACTTATTTTACGTACGAACTTGGTGTCCATTTCAAGTCCGTAAGCTTGGTGTAAATATTTGGTATTTCAACGCGTTTAAATAAACACTAGTTTTCGGAGTCCAACTTTCAACGCTCTAGTCAAAGTATTTCTTGGGCAAGGACTCAATTAACCAGAATTTCATTTTAGCGAAAACATGAACATATAAGTTTTGATTTTTTATTCATCCATTGGATACTTCTATAGTTACGCAGTCAGCGTGGTATATAAATAAGATAATTTAAAAATGAATTAATAAAAAAGTGATCATGTGTTATTTTGTTTTTTATTCGTATACATATTCTATGCAGTCATAGTGTTTATTTAACTAACTAATTTGATAGCTGAGTTTCATCGTTTCATTTTATGCGTTTTCTTATTTTCCACAATTTCGATTGGTATCTTCTGCTGCTTAAAGTTTAATTTTATTTAATTGGTTTATCACCAACAAGCAAATTCAAGGCAATAATTCTGTTGTGAAATTTTAAACATCACTTGTCTATAAACCTTTAGTTCGTTACCACACTCCAAGGTAGCGTGGTGTCTATTAATATTGACGGATTTCAGTGGCCAGTTAGAAGTTTAGGTCTAAAATGATGCAACATGTGCTCCACCTGAAGGAAAGTCAAAGACTATAGGAGTCTGATAAGTTAGTTTTCTCTTCCACATCTATTAAGTTCATGCCTACAATAAAGAACCAAAGTTTCAGTGTCCCCAAATTAAAGATTAACCTCCATGTTAATCACACTTAAATATAGATTTAATTAATCTAGTAATAGGCGACGGATTGTTTACTTCTTACGCAACACTGCACCCGAATAGATAACCTGAAAAGATACTAGATGCGAAAAACTGAATTATTAAATATCCTGTTCCTGAACAATCCCAATATGCACAAATAAAAACGCAAACTTGTTTTGAAGGCCTGTGTTTGTAAAACCGAACTGAGAAATAAAATAGCAATTTAGGCTTGCTAGAGAAAATCACGCCAGTCTGTCACAGGATACAAAAACTCGAATTATACAAAATTCAAAAGTGTATCTATTGCAAAGTAGAGTGGCTGAAGATGGATTTGACATTTACATGCGTTAAATTTTTTGTTTTATACACACCCTGTGAAATGACGTAACTGATTCGCCTTCGAATTTTCGTGTGTTAGGAGACCAATTTTTCAGAAATAATCAGAATAGAATAAATAGAATAGAACATCTTTATTTGGATTCAAACCACACATAGTTCATAAATAGATAACAATATTTAAAAAGTGCAATAGATAAAAGATATTACATTACATAATTTTTTCCCTTAAGTTTCAATAATTTTGGCCACATCTTAATTTACTGGAGCAATGAAAGCTGCGTTAGTCAAAATGCAGATCAGGTAACATCTTAACATCCTGCAGTAAAATCACTGCGTATGCTTGTTGTGTCCACCTATATTGGATGGTCCACATACACGTATGTCGTCTGTGTTTATTATCAGCGTATCGTTCAGACGAAAATTAATTATGCTTAATTCTACAGTTAAAGTCAGTCCCTGAATCAACGTTTCCAACCCATCAGAAGCCATTTTAAATGTACCACACATGCTTTATTTTTACTCAATTATATATGGAATTTTGCTCGCATAACGAGCATCGATTTAATAAAACAAATTTACAAATATTAATTAATTTATGTTCACTTCGGCTCGAAGTCTGCTTTTATCATTAGGCTGACTGCTTCATTCTTATACGGGCGCTCCTGCGAGGAATTTCTGTTAAAATAATGTCTGTCCTAGATAATACTCTTTGTTCATTATTTGTCTTAAAGGTGGCTATTGCCACATCTTCTCCCCCCCTCAGGAATTGGCTTTGGCACTCTGCTTAAACGATCCAGTGCAATAGCTCGTGTTCCATCGGGCATGCTAACAAAAACAGTATTGTGCTCTGAGTCCACCCTCTCCACGCGATACGGTCCATCATTGACAGCCTGCAGTGCCATGGGCTCGACCTTCGCGACCATGACATAGTCGCCGACCTTTAGGCGAGTGCGTGTCGGTTGCCTTGCATAGCCTTGTCGCTGTGTGGCGCCAACATATTCAGTAAACTGTTTTAGTCGCTCCTGAATATCCACTATGGTGCAGCGCTCATGTGATCCTTGGATTATAGGTTCACCCGGCAATCTTATGTGTCATCCATAGACAATGGTCGTTGGAGCGAATCCTGTAACTGTTGAGACCGTAAAGCATATGGCCCGTTGGACCAAATGTAGTTTGTCTCTCCACGTTCCCGGACTCTCGTGGCACCAAAATCGCTGTACCTCTTTCTTCGTCCTATGTGAGCGTTCAGAAGTCGCATTGATTTGCGGGTGATAAGTGGCTTTGCGGGAATGCTTTATGTCAAGGTCTTTGCACCACTGATTAAATTATTTCGACTCAAACTGTGCGCCGTGATCGGTAACAATAACTTGTGGCGCACCGAATCGACTGAGCCATCGCTCTTCTAAGCACGTTATAATCTTTTCTGTTGTGATCTTCTTCAGTGGTACAAACTCGAAGCATCGGGTAAACTTATCGACCATTGAAAACACATATGACACCTCGCCGCGAGCTACCGGCAGTGGTCCTACCTGGTCGATATGCAGAAACTCGTTCCATGCAGTGGCATTGAAAGCAATCGGAGTGACTTTCTCGTTTTTGTGGTTTACAACGTTGGCATGTAGTGCATTGTAGTGGAATGTCTCAATGAGCCGCCCAGTGCCGGGATGTCCTAACGTTTTATGCCAAAAGGCCATTAATTCTGTTCTTATAGATTCTGGCACAAACCATTGCACTGTTTGTCCTTCTTTCCGCACCAACAGGCTGTTCTGTAAGCTCAACGTTTTATAGGGTGCAGACACCACTGTGCCGTTTTTTAATTGATTGACTATTTCCTGACACGTGGCATCTCTTCCTTGTTCTTCAGAGACTTTTATAAATGGCGAAACCCGCACAGCGGAAATTCTGCTGAGCGCATCGGCTGTCGCATTCTATATTCCTGCTCTATGATGAATTGATATATCGTATTCTTCCAGTTCTTCAATGGCTCGATTTACTCGCTTCTTCTCAATAAATAGTGATCTCCAATGCACAAGCGTTTTGTGGTCGGTAAAGACGTCTGTGTCCCCCGATGACAAAATATCTAAACTTCCGCAGCGCCCATTGTACGGCAAGTAATTCCTTTTCTGTGACGTTATAGTTCTGTTCCGCCTTAGTGAGTGTGCGACTTATATATCGCGCAGGACATCCGTCAGCTTGTAACACCGCTCCTATCCCAATATCTGACGCGCCTGTAACAATTGACATATTACCTACCGGGAAAGTCAAAATAGTTGCCTCTATTAATTTCTATTGCATAGCACAAACGGTTTTTGAGCCTCCTCCGTCCAACGAAACGGTATATTGGCACTAGTTAACTTAGATAAGGGTTGTTGCGTAACAGCCATCCCTGTGAGGTATGATCTATAGAAATTCACCATACCAATAATCCGGCGCAATTGTTTTCTAGTAGTAGGCACCGGATAATCCTTGTTAGGCTGTACATTCGAATCTAACGGCATGCATCCCTCCACTGAGACTAAGTGCCCCAGGAACCGCACTTCTCAACCTATTTGAACCTTTTCTGGATTAAAGTGTAATCGCCATTCTACAGCTTTGGCCAACATCTTCTGCAGCCTAACTCGTAATTCGTGTTCAGTAGTGGCCCATATAATAACGTCGTCCACACAAGCTGTTGTACAAGTTAAGTCCGACACGAACGAGTCCATCATTC
>JAQBSW010010687.1:0-23142 GCA_029291075.1 Eudiplozoon nipponicum | reverse complement strand
TTTCAAGCAGTTTTAATTGAGATTTCTTGAACTGCAATTTTATTTGTAATTAATAGGGTTGTTTATTAAATATACAGAACCGCGCGCGATACGCATGGAACATGCGGTGGATTATTGTGTCACAGTGGATTTATTTCGCTCAGTTGGATTATTCGCAGTTTACGCGAGGGATTTACTGTTCACATTTAACTATGCCTATCCGAATTTCAGAGAATAATGGATTATTATAATGACATAAGTTAAAAACATAGCAAACAGTGAACTAATTATTTGTGAATTTTTGTCATTGAAGTCTTTACACGAATTTCATCAATTCATTTCAGTGACAACTTTTAACAGTGACTATGTTCATATCATCATGTATTTTCAATCGGTTGCATATATTCATTTCAATTCAGACATTTGTGAAAGAATAATTGCTTGTGTGAAAGACATGCAAATTTGTAAATAGCGTTCATTTTACTACCGTCTAGTGCATGGACAATTTTGTTTAACTGTGACTTGTGCATGAAACATTCATCTTGGTGAACAATGTTTTAACTTTTGCCGTCTAGAGTACGGACAATTTAGTTTGACTGTGACTGGTGTTTAAGACATTCATTTGTGTTAAAATTTAATTTTATTGCCGTCTAGAGCACGGTCAATTTGGACTTCCTTATGATTTCATATGCAACGTTGTTTACAATACATTTGTGATCATTCGTATTAGTCTTCTCTCATCACCCATCGGGAAAAAGCCGGGGATTGATCATGTGCACGGATCTCCACAGCCGCTACCAAACTAATGTAGGGAAGAATTAATCTCGCAAAAGTCTCCTACATAAATGGTGCCCCGGTTCGTCGAACTCACAGCCAGCAAAGAATTAATAAACATCTAGATTTTGAGAAATTCAAGCACTTTGGATGAATGCCACGAAGGAAAGTAAATTCTAAGACACATATCACAGAAAAACACCCTCTCGGGATTACAATGCTCGAAGACAGCCGCACGATGACGGGTGAGGACGATGTTACACTGCCATCTATTCTCGACAACACTCATACGCATAAGATGAGGTCCAGTTCAGGAAATGCAGGAAGCCCGGTGGTGAGCCCAGCAACAGGCCGCACCAACACATGGACACAGTATAAAATATGTCAATTCGATCCAGACTACCTTGACGAGTGGGTCGACGATGTTACTTTATTGGCCAAGGTGTCCAATATAACAGACGAGGGCTCAATATTTTTGAGGGCTTGGGAGACGATCCCAATGTCTTTCAGACGCGGACTCAAAGATATACTGCATCAATACACTGAGGGCACATGTGCGCAGCCATGGCAGAGCCTGCAACGCACCGTCAAGCAGCGTTTGACACCAGATCGAGAAGACAGGCTTACAGAATTAATGAGCCAGATGTCCCTAGGTAGCCGCACGCCTTCTGAGCTATTTAGGGAGATGGAGCAGAAAGCCTTGGAATTCAACCTGCCCAAGGAAATCGTAATGCGACTGTTCATACAGAATCTCCCGCCGGCACTACAAGAGATGGCCACGTTCCTGCGCGAATCCCTCGAAGTACAAGACGACGTTCTGCCGGCACGTCTAGACAAGTGGTGGAAGAAACACCACCGCTCCCCGGAAAGGCCCTCCCAGCGCGAGCCCCGCTCACGCCGGACTGTCCGAGACGCAGCCGCCGGCCCACCGAGGCCTGGCCTCAGCGAGCGTCCTAGCGCGACCGGCGGGGACCAGCGTCGCCCCGTCCGTGCGCCGGAGGCGACGTCGAGGCGGGCCACGCCGTACCGCGGGTGGTGCCCCGCGCATGGCCTCCACACGTTATTGCCTCAGAAAGGCTGCACATTCCCGCGCACAGACGCGACGTTCAAGTGGGCGCGGTCACCCTCAACAACTCAGGAGGATCCGCCCATGGAAGGTTCGGAAAACTGCTGGGGTCAGCCTCCTCGGCGGCAGTAGAGGCTGAGCACCCCAAGATCGTTGGCCGCTCCACGTCTGATGGCTCGAAGCACGTTGCTTTCGCGGTAGAGCGCAATCAAACTATTGTATTTACAGCGACGGCTCCAGTCAAGTCATGCTTCAAACGCCCAAATGCCAGCAACCAGTCTCATCGTCAGTTGCCACTATCAACATCTTTTCTCATCCGTGACGCAACCTCTGGCGAATTATTTCTCATAGACACTGGATCAGATGTAAGCTTACTACGCCACAATTATTTCGAACCCACCCACCCAGTCGACACCAGCAGTCTGACCTGCGCCAATGGCTCCAACATAGCGACGTTTGGGGTACGAGTACACACAATCTCGTTCTCCAACTCAAAAAGATGTTTCAATTATCCTTTCATCATCGCCAACACGACAAGAAACATCATTGGACGTGACTTTCTCGAACACTTCGACCTGACCATTCGTCCAAGAACACGAGAGATACGCACTGCAGACAATCAGTTGCTTACATCAGCGCTAAAACATACGACTCGCGCCGAAGCAGTCTCATCTATACAGCTAATTCCTCCAGTTCCTCATGTACCGCAACTGGACGATGTTCTGAAACGTCATGAAGAAATTTTCAAACCTATCTCCTTCATGCCCGATCTCAAGAGGAAGCGTGCCATCACAGCCCATCGTATCATCTTGTCGAAACCACTTCCTCATCCTCCACGAGCACGTCCATTGGCACCACACAAACATAAGGCTGCCGAGCAAGAATTCGCCATGCTACGTCAACAAGGCATCTGTACACGATCCAGCTCACCTTTTGCGTCGCCTGTGGTAGTAGTACCAAAGAGTGAACCAGAAACATTCAGGGTGTGCGGGGATTATCGTATTCTCAATTCTTGCACACAGTCTGATTCGTACATCCTGCCAAATCCAGCCGACCTACTCAGATCTGCTATCGGTCATGCTGTGTATTCAAAACTTGACCTAGTGAAAGCCTACTATCAAGTACCGATGGACAAAGACTCAGTATCATATACTGCACTCAGATTCACCGGAGGTGGTACGCACGAATATCACTATATGCCTTTCGGTCTCAAGAATGCCTCGCAAACATTCCAACGCGTTATGGACGAAATACTAGATGGTCTACCATTTGTAATTCCATATCTAGACGACATCCTGGTATTCTCCAACTCAATGACCGAACATATACAACATATTGAGATCCTGCTCACACGTCTAGCAGACTATGGCCTCCGACTTCATGGCAACAAATGCGTCTTTGCACAGAAATCAATTGAATTCCTCGGTCATCAAATTTCCGAAGAAGGCATGACATCTATACCTGCTAAGGTTCGTGCTATTCAAGATCTACAGCCTCCAACCACCGTTCGAGCATTACGACGATTCTTGGGCAAGATGAACTACTATTCTCGATTTGTACCCTGCCTTGCCAAGATTCTGGCACCTCTTCACAAATATCTCGTGCCAGAAAGCCGTTTTGTCAAGAAATCACAACCGATTCAGCTCAACGTGGACGACATGCAGGCTTACGAGGATGCCAAAAGGGCCTTATGCAAAGCGACCATGCTACATTCCCCTGATTGGTCTCAACCTTTTGAATTGATAACTGACGCATCCGACGTTGCCATAGGCGCAGTGCTTCAACAGTCCATCAATGGCATACACCAACCTATCGCTTTCTATTCGCAAAAACTACAACCTCGCGAGACGCGATATGATACATTAGGAAAAGAGTTACTCGCAATCTACCGGTCGATTATACACTTCCACACCTATCTGGATGGCCGAAAGTTCAAGATCTCCACAGACCATCTTAATTTACTCCCGATGCAAAGAGGAAAGAAAGAATATTTATTTTCGATACGTGTCAACTCACAACTTACACGAATACACGAGTATGAATATGAAGTCACTCATGTCAAAGGATCAGAAAATGTGGTCGCAGATTCCCTAAGCCGTCCTGCAGATCTCTGTGCCTCAATAATGTGTCCTTCGCCTATAAGCACTCAGGAATTGCAAGCAGCTCAGCAAGATGATCCATCACTTCGGACATTTGATGTCAATCGACTGAAGACACTTGATTATCATGGAACTATGCTGTAGTGTGAAATAACGGGCGTGGGCCCTCGACCGTTTATACCGGAAAAACTCCGTCACAAGATCTTCGAAGTTTAGCATTCAATGAGCCACCCATCTGGCGAAGCATCAGTGGAAATTCTATCCAGAACGTATTTTTGGCCTGGCATGCGGCGAGATGTCAAGAAGTGGTCAAAACAATGTATAGAATGTCAGAAATGCAAAGTGACGAGACACACCAAAACGGCGCCACAAGTCATTCAAGTGCCCAAAGTCCGGTTCACGCACATACACATGGATCTGGTAACCTTACCTGCCGTGAACAATATGCAATGTCTACTGTCGATACGGGATCGCACCACTCGATGGTATAAAGCCATTCCACTGCCAGACATGAAGCAAGAAACTGTCAGTTATGCTTTAGAGCTCAATTGGTTCGCTCGGTTTGGTGCTCCAGCTGAAATGACAACCGATCGTGGCGCACAGTTCCTCGGCGAAGAGTTCGCAGGCCTACTGCAATACTATGGTGTCAAACACTCCGTGACCGCGGCCCGCAATCCGAGAGCAAATGGTTTCGTCGAAAAGCCACACCGAGAATTGAAAGCGGTGCTCAAGGCTAGTCCAGAAGAAAATTGGCTTGCGGCTTTACCGAAAGTACTCCTATCAATGCGTACAAGACCTCGTGAGCCGATCAAATGTAGTTCCGCTGAAATGGTATTTGGCGAATGTCTACGGCTGCCTGGCGAACTAGTCCGATCACGCTCTGAAACTGCAATAACGATGAACGATCCGGCATTTCTGTTTCCACTTCGCAGTTTTCTACAATATAACGCTCAGAATCGGCCGATCTGTCCTACACGTCAGCAACATGGTCCAATTTATAAACGCAAAGATTTTGATAGCTGCAAATGGTTCTTCGTCAACAACGATATGGATAACAGGATTCTAGCCAAACCAAAGTGCGGTCCTTATCGTTTGTTAGATCGACGTCAGAATTACATCATTTTGGAGACTAATGGCAAAGCTGAAGCGGTCTCCAAACACCGACTATCCCCGGCCGACGTTGATCCAAATGACCCGCTGTTCCGCGATGTTTATCTTTCAGGCGGTAAAGAAACGATAACTCCAACTCCAGAGAGTCTAGCTGACTACGGACTGACGCCCGACATCTCATCAACAACCGAGCCAACTGACGACGTCACGCTGCCGCGAGATATTGAGGAACCAGAATCAGTGTTGACATAGCCAAAATCAGTTTTTACACGGTATGGCAGAGCAATAACATCTTCTGTAAGGTTAGCCTATTTCATTGTGTACTAATTTTCATTGGTGGGGGGTTTTGTATAACACGCGGCTCCGCGTTACAACCCAACGATATTCGATTTTGACAAATACGGTGCTCTTTAAGGTCAAATAACCTAACTCTGTTCTTACACAGTATTTCTCTTAACTGTGATTTTAGAAACAATCTCTGTTAGTTTCAAGCAGTTTTAATTGAGATTTCTTGAACTGCAATTTTATTTGTAATTAATAGGGTTGTTTATTAAATATACACACCCGCGCGCAATACGCATGGAACATGCGGTGGATTATAGTGTCACAGCGGATTTATTTCGCTCAGTTGGATTATTCGCAGTTTATGCAAGGGATTTACTGTTCGCATTTAACTATACCTATCCGAATTTCAGAGTAAAATGGATTATTATAATTACATAAGTTAAAACCATAGCAAACAGTGAACTAATTATTTGTGAATTTTTTTCATTGAAGTTTTTACACGATTTTAATCCATTTATCATCAGTGACAACTTTTACCAGTGACTATATTCATATCATCATGTATTTTCAATCGGTTACATATATTCATTTCAATTCAGACATTTGTGAAAGTATAATTGCTTGTGTGTAAGACATTCAACTTTGTAAACAGCGTTCATTTTGCTGCCGTCTAGAGCACGTACAATTTTGTTTTACTTTGACTTGTGCATAAGACATTCAACTTTGTGAACAATATTCAGTCTTTTTGCTGTCTAGAGTACGGACAATTTAGTTTGACTTTGACTGGTGTTTAAGACATTCATTTGTTTTAAAATTTAATTTTATTGCCGTCTAGAGCACGGTCAATTTGGACTACTTATGAACTCATTTACGACGTTATTTACAATAAATTTGTGATCATTCGTATTCATCTTCTCACTTCATCCATCGGGAAAAAAGCCGGGGATTGATCATGTGCGCGGATCTCCACAGCCGCCACCAATCAAATGGAGGGAATAATTAACCCCGCGAACCCCCAACAACATAATTCCACCGCAGGTTACCAGCGTATTGTGTGCGGGCTTGTCTTATCATTAAACAAAACCCTTGTAACAATCGGCTCCGAGTTACAACACAACGATGTTCAATTTTGACAAATATAGTGCTCCTTAAGGTCAAATAGTCTAACTCTGTTTTTACACAATATTTCTCTTAACTGTGATTTTAGAAACAATTTCTGATAGTTTCAAGCAGTTTTAATTGAGATTTCTTGAACTGCAAATTTAATTGTAATTATTAGGGTTTTGTTTAATATATATAGACACCCGCGCGCAATACGCAGGGAACTTGCGGTGGATTATAGTGCACATGTGGATTGATAGACTTTCTTTGCATTCAGATATGATTCCACGCATCAGGAAATTAGATTTTCCTCAATCATATTCCCAAATTCTATAGTTCAATGGAATATTATAATTGAAACATGCAAAACCTTACAAACAGTGGAATAATTATTTGGGATGTTTTTTTCAAGACAGTTTTTTAAAGATTTTTATCCATCAATTATCAGTGACAATATTTTCCAGTGACTTTATTTATATCATCATATATTTTCAATCATTTCCATGTATTCATCTAGATTCAGACGTTTGTTTAACTGTGAAACGATAATTACCCGTGCTGACAATATATCGTTTTGTTGCCGTCTAGAGCACGGCCCGTTTGGTCTAACGATGTTCTTTCTTTGCACCATTGTGTACAATATACGTATGATGATTCGACTTAGCCTTCTCACATCACCCATCGGAAAAAGGTCGGGGACTAATCATAAGCACGGATCTCAACAGCAGCTACCAGGAATATGTAGGTATGGTATAGCTTCAAAAACTAGATAGCACACCCGCAAAATCTTTTAAATTAGCTAGAAAAACCCTACATAAATGGTGCCCCATTTCGTCGAACTCACAGCCAGCAAAGAATTAATCAGCATCTAGATTTTGAGAACTTCAAGCACTTTGGATGAATGCCACGTAGGAAAGTAAATTCTAAGACACATATCACCGGAAAACACTGTCTCGAGATCACAATGCTCGAATCTCCCTCCGGCACTTCAAGAGATGCTCACGTTCCTGCGCGAATCCGTCGAAGTGCAAGACGACGTTCTGCCGGCACGTCTAGACAAGTGGTGGAAGAAACACCACTACAGCTCACCTGCCTCAGAGCAAGGTTACATCACCTCAAGACTGTCCGAATCCCAATCCACCGCATCATCAGCCGGAACAAATGTCACGAATGAACGCCTCATCAGCCTGCTCGAGAACCTCACCGTCAGGCCAAATTCGGCCTCAGTCGATGCCGTCCATAATAGACGCGACCAGAGCAGGCGTGACCAGCGTCGACCACCGTCCCAGAATAGCGCCAGGAGGTCGACGTCGAGAGGCCGGGCCACAGTGCCACAGTTACCGGCGGAGTGGTGTCCGAATCACCGCAGCTATGGCCACTCCACACGTTATTGCCTCAGAAACGGCTGCACATTCCCGCGCACAGACGCGACGTTCAAGTGGGCGCGGTCACCTTCAACAACTCAGGAGGATCCGCCCATGGAAGGTTCGGAAACTGCTGGGGTCAGCCTCCTCTGCGGCAGTAGAGGCTGATCACCCCAAGATCGTTGGCCGCTCCACGTCTGATGGCTCGAAGCACGTTGCTTTCGCGGTAGAGCGCAATCAAACTATTGTATTTACAGCGACGGCTCCAGTCAAGTCATGCTTCAAACGCCCAAATGCCAGCAACCAGTCTCATCGTCAGTTGCCACTATCAACATCTTTTCTCATCCGTGACGCAACCTCTGGCGAATTATTTCTCATAGACACTGGATCAGATGTGAGCTTACTACGCCACAATTATTTCGAACCTACCCACCCAGTCGACACCAGCAATCTGACCTGCGCCAATGGCTCCAACATAGCGACGTTTGGGGTACGAGTACACACAATCTCGTTCTCCAACTCAAAAAGATGTTTCAATTATCCTTTCATCATTGCCAACACGACAAGAAACATCATTGGACGTGACTTTCTCGAACACTTCGACCTTACCATTCGTCCAAGAACACGAGAGATACGCACTGCAGACAATCAGTTGCTTTCATCAGCGCTAAAACATACGACTCGCGCCGAAGCAGTCTCATCTATACAGCTAATTCCTCCAGTTCCTCATGTACCGCAACTGGACGATGTTCTGAAACGTCATGAAGAAATTTTCAAACCTATCTCCTTCATGCCCGATCTCAAGAGGAAGCGTGCCATCACAGCCCATCGTATCATCTTATCGAAACCACTTCCTCATCCTCCACGAGCACGTCCATTGGCACCACACAAACATAAGGCCGCCGAGCAAGAATTCGCCATGCTACGTCAACAAGGCATCTGTACACGATCCAGCTCACCTTTTGCGTCGCCTGTGGTAGTAGTACCAAAGAGTGAACCAGCAACATTCAGGGTGTGCGGGGATTATCGTATTCTCAATTCTTGCACACAGTCTGATTCGTACATCCTGCCAAATCCAGCTGACCTACTCAGATCTGCTATCGGTCATGCTGTGTATTCAAAACTTGACCTAGTGAAAGCCTACTATCAAGTACCGATGGACAAAGACTCCGTATCATATACTGCACTCAGATTCACCGGAGGTGGCACGCACGAATATCACTATATGCCTTTCGGTCTCAAGAATGCCTCGCAAACATTCCAACGCGTTATGGACGAAATACTAGATGGTCTACCATTTGTAATTCCATACTTAGACGACATCCTGGTATTCTCCAACTCAATGTCCGAACATATACGACATATTGAGATCCTGCTCACACGTCTAGCAGACTATGGCCTCCGACTTCATGGCAACAAATGCGTCTTTGCACAGAAATCAATTGAATTCCTCGGTCATCAAATTTCCGAAGAAGGCATGACACCTATACCTGCTAAGGTTCGTGCTATTCAAGATCTACAGCCTCCAACCACCGTTCGAGCATTACGACGATTCTTGGGCAAGATGAACTACTATTCTCGATTTGTACCCTGCCTTGCCAAGATTCTGGCACCTCTTCACAAATATCTCGTGCCAGAAAGCCGTTTTGTCAAGAAATCACAACCGATTCAGCTCAACGTGGACGACATGCAGGCTTACGAGGATGCCAAAAGGGCCTTATGCAAAGCGACCATGCTACATTCTCCTGATTGGTCTCAACCTTTTGAATTGATAACTGACGCATCCGACGTTGCCATAGGCGCAGTACTTCAACAGTCCATCAATGGCATACACCAACCTATCGCCTTCTATTCGCAAAAACTACAACCTCGCGAGACGCGATATGATACATTAGGGAAAGAGTTACTCGCAATCTACCGGTCGATCCTACACTTCCACACCTATCTGGATGGCCGAAAGTTCAAGATCTACACAGACCATCTTCCTCTACTTCCGATGCTCAGAGGAAAGAAAGAGTATTTATATTCACGACGTGTCAACTCACAACTTACACGAATACACGAGTATGAATATGAAGTCACTCATGTCAAAGGATCAGAAAATGTGGTCGCAGACTCCCTAAGCCGTCCTGCAGAACTCTGTGCCTCAATACTGTGTCCTTCACCTATAAGCACTCAGGAATTGCAAGCAGCTCAGCAAGATGATCCATCACTTCGGACATTTGATGTCAATCGACTGAAAACACTTGTGTGAAATAACTGGCGTGGGCCCTCGGCCGTTTATACCTGAAAAACTCCGTCACAAGATCTTCGAAGTCTACCATTCAATGAGCCACCCATCTGGCGAAGCATCAATGGAAATTCTATCCAGAACGTATTTTTGGCCTGGCATGCGGCGAGATGTCAAGAAGTGGTCAAAACAATGTCTAGAATGTCAGAAATGCAAAGTGACGAGACACACCAAAACGGCGCCACAAGTCATTCAAGTGCCCAAAGTCCGGTTCACGCACATACACGTTGATCTGGTAACCTTACCTGCCGTGAACAATATGCGATATCTACTGTCAATACGGGATCGCACCACTCGATGGTATGAGGCCATACCACTGCCAGACATGAAGCAAGAAACTGTCAGTTATGCTTTAGAGCTCAATTGGTTCGCTCGGTTTGGTGCTCCAGCTGAAGTGACAACCGATCGTGGCGCACAGTTCCTCGGCGAAGAGTTCGCAGCCCTACTGCAATACTATGGTGTCAAACACTCCGTGACCGCGGCTCGCAATCCGAGAGCAAATGGTTTCGTCGAAAGGCCACACCGAGAACTGAAAGCGGCGCTCAAGGCTAGCCCAGAAGAAAATTGGCTTGCGGCTTTACCGAAAGTACTCCTATCAATGCGTACAAGACCTCGTGAGCCGATCAAATGTAGTTCCGCTGAAATGGTATTTGGCGAATGTCTACGGCTGCCTGGCGAACTAGTCCGATCACGCTCTGAAACTGCAATAACGATGAACGATCCGGCATTTCTGTTTCCACTTCGCAGTTTTCTACAATATAACGCTCAGAATCGGCCGATCTGTCCTACACGTCAGCAACATGGTCCAATTTATAAACGCAAAGATTTTGATAGCTGCAAATGGTTCTTCGTCAACAGACGATATGGATAACAGGATTCTAGCCAAACCGAAGCGCGGTCCTTATCGTGTGTTAGATCGACGTCAGAATTACATCATTTTGGAGATTAATGGCAAAGCTGAAGCGGTCTCCAAACACAGACTATCCCCGGCCGACGTTGATCCAAATGACCCGCTGTTCCGCGATGTTGACCTATCAGGCGGTGAAGAAACGATAACGCCACCCCCAGACAGTCTTGCTGACAACGGACTGACGCCCGACATCTCATCAACAACCGAGCCAACTGAAGCCGTCACGCCGCCGCGAGATATAGAGGAACCAGAATCAGTGTTGACAGAGCCAAAATCAGTCGTTACACGGTACGGCAGAGCAATAACACCTCCTGTAAGGTTAGCCCCCTTCATTGTGTACTAATTTTCATTGTCGGGGGGTGTATGTAACACGCGGCTCCGCGTTACAACCCAACGATGTTCGATTTTGACAAATATGATGCTCTTTAAGGTCAAATAATCTAACTCTGTTCTTACACAATATTTCTCTTAACTGTGATTTTAGAAACAATCTCTGTTAGTTTCAAGCAGTTTAAATTGAGATTTCTTGAACTGCAATTTTATTTGTAATTAATAGGGTTGTTTATTAAATATACACACCCGCGCGCGATACGCATGGAACATGCGGTGGATTATTGTGTCACAGTGGATTTATTTCGCTCAGTTGGATTATTCGCAGTTTACGCAAGGGATTTACTGTTCACATTTAACTATGCCTATCCGAATTTCAGAGAACAATGGATTATTATAATGACATAAGTTAAAAACATAGCAAA
Organism: Eudiplozoon nipponicum; assembly: GCA_029291075.1. Lineage (NCBI taxonomy): Eukaryota > Metazoa > Platyhelminthes > Monogenea > Mazocraeidea > Diplozoidae > Eudiplozoon > Eudiplozoon nipponicum. Next base: position 11,409 of record JAQBSW010010687.1, on the reverse strand, counting down.
CAGTGAACTAATTATTTGTGAATTTTTGTCATTGAAGTCTTTACACGAATTTTATCCATTTATTTTCAGTGACAACTTTTAACAGTGACTATGTTCATATCATCATGTATTTTCAATCGGTTGCATGTATTCATTTCAATTCAGACATTTGTGAAAGAATAATTGCTTGTGTGCAAAATATGTATTCTTTAGTAAACAGAGCTCATTTTAAGCTTTTGCCGTCTAGAGTACGGACAATTTAGTTTGACTGTGACTGGTGTTTAAGACATTCATTTGTGTTAAAAATTTATTTTATTGCCGTCTAGAGCACGGTCAATTTGGACTAACTGTGAATTCTATTTCTATTTGCAACATTGTGTACAATATACTCGCGATAACTCGTTTTAGCCTTCTTACATCAACTATTCGAAAAAGATCAGAGAATGATCATGAGTACGGGTAGTAACAATAGCCACCATGGATATGTAGGAAAGGTACAGAATCACGAACTAGATAGCTACCCCGCAAAAATATTCCTACATTAGAAAAGGATACTCTACTGCGACTCCTATTCATATTGCTTCTGTTATTAATTCGCCTACCAAGATAGGCTAATATGTCGACTAAGTACAGATTCTAACATTGATATCACAAATCTGAGATTAGTGATGGATAATGGGGCGAATTGAATACCAAAGTACGAAACGTCGACCATCAATATATTTAAAGTGACTTAAGCAGATTTACAGTTGTTGCATAATAATACAATTTCGTCTGTATAATCAAGGTCGACCAATTTAACACCATAGAAATCCTCGACGCGTGCATATTGACATCTAAAAAATTAAAATAAAATGGAGAAAATAGGTATATTTGACGAACGTCACTGCCAGTAGTACAGTCCTGCTATCAATCACAGAAGACCATTACACAACTAGATGTTTTTGTGTTGAAAGCTGATATGATATTTACGAATGTTATGGACATAACAAGTTTCCACAGAAAATAAAGTAGAACGTTGCGAACAATCGTGGACCTTTGTTTTTTTAAGACAAAAGACTGCTTTTGAGTGATGTCGCTTTACGAATATTTCTCTAATGATAAAATTTGATATTCATTTCTACAACCTAGCTGGAATCCAGCTTGCCTTTCTCTGGTCTGTGATTGGCATGAAGCGCTAAGACGGCATAAGATGATTGAAAGAAATAATTGAGATGGCTGGAGCCAAGCCTATTCAACGATGTTTATTCCACTAATTACGATAATCTTTTTTTAAAGTTAAGAATGATTTCCGATTCGCTCTAATCAATCTGTACGATCTACTCCTACCATATAGCACAAAATGATTTGGAAAACCCACACAAACTGTCGCCACCACCCTTAAATTAGGCTTGAAACAGAACACCGTAGTCTGCATTGTTATTATGCTTAATAGACCAGATTGCGTTCCTATTTCATAGTGTTTGTACGAGAATACTTACAGGGCTCGGGTCTGTAGAAAACGAAGAAGGAAAAGTTTCATTGAAAAGATCAGCCCACCGATCAAGAGAGCACATTTTTAAAAGTCAAGTTAGACACCTGGTTAGAAACAATTAATTTAACGAATTGTTATCATCACAGGCGCAATCAATGTTTTTAAAAATTGTATTACCCATACTTTTTTTCGAAAGCTGCAAAAACCTTAAGGTTATTGACTGCATAGAAATTGTGCAACCGACATTTCCAGTCAAGTACAATGTTTGCAAGACTACTAGAGGTGGGAGACGCAGATCTAATTTTGATTTCTATTTATATGCATAGCGGTTTGGTCATTGTTAGTCAGTTTGCCATCGTACTCTAATGATGATTATGAAAGGTCGAAACGCTTTAGTACGTGTGGCTGATTTAAAAACACCTACTGATGATTCGCGAGATAAGCATACGCCACGTCTGTGTGTATGTTCTCTTGTTTGTTTTGTATTGAGAAGTTATCAATTACGGCAAATGTACACTAATCCTAGTGAAATTAAATTAATCTAAGAACACATGATGATTCACTAGATAAACGAACGCCACGCCTGTGGAATGTACACGCTTGTTTCTGCAAAGTAATCAGTTACATATAATTAACTACACGTGTATAAAGACTCTAAGTGAAAATAAAGAAAAGAATTTAAATTACTGTTTGCGCACATTAGACTTATTTTATTTACGAGTGGCATCTGGATAAAGATGGAGGAAAGACACCGAATACCCGGCCGAAAAATATTTACGTCAAATAATTGAGTTAGTAAATATAAAAATAAAGCTAAAATAGTTAAATAGGATGGAAAGTACCAATAAAAAGGGCTCACATAAGAAGATCGAAGAAAGGTTACCGAAATAGAGATAATAGTAATAGTGCAAAGAAACGACTTTTTTTAAAAAGCCTAAAGGTTTATTAAAAAGTGTTAGACTACATGAAGCACCTGAGTTAATAGATACAGCGAGATAACACTTAAACAAAGATTAAATTGTAAGATAATCCCAAAATAACTACTCATCCTCGGCCTTCTGTAAGTTAATGGCAATCCAATGTTCCCAATCTTCTACTTGAGCGAGTTTTTGATTCTGATTCGTGCAACCTTTGCTTCCTATCATTATTTAATTCTGTATTTAAAAGCAAACATAATGATTTTTCTACAGCTCATTTATTTATGATTTTTTTATTGATTCAATTTTGGGAATTACGTTATTCAATCTTGACGATCTCCTACGATAAAGAATTCATACGTGTCTGCAACCATCCCAATTAATTGTGCGGCCTGTCTCTACTGTATTAGGTGCAAGATCTGATTCATTAACATACCAATATGTACATGTATTTCGATTTTTCTCTCTTCTACCCTTAATAAGAAGCTTGGCTTCACCAATATAAATGAAGTCACAGTCGTTAAATAGAATTCCATGTACTCCTGATGTGTCTAGTGGTTCAATTTTATCCTTTTGGTTGGGAAGTTTAGTGCCTAATGTAAGGATATGTTTCAAATAGTACGATTACTATATTAATTCCGCAGATGGTGATAAAAATTTTTAAAATCAACTTTGTGTGTTTGATCCAAACAAAAATCTCATCATATCTAACCAGTGTCACAACATGGAAAAATTACCGTCAATCACAGGTAATGGTGCGTTTCCACTTTCTATGATCATTAAATTGTTAACAACGCAATGTGATCAGCTTTATTTAACAATACAACCTAGAAGGTGATGTGCAGGGGAAGCGTGCTAGACATGAAGGGCAAGTTTCGGCATCTGAAGGAAAGTTTGGCCACTGGAATCTGGGCAGATACTATTCATATCAGCCTTGGTTGGCAGTCTATCTAAGGGAAAGAAAACTCTGATTACAAACAGTCCGCAGTAGGAAATGGCGACCTAGTGTTCTTTTAAAGTCCACATATAACAATAAACGACTTATAGTTATATGGCAGTGAAACATTAATCACATTTTAGCTTTTGTATGGCTCTGCGTGATGATGATTATCACCATTAGAACACGACGGTAAACAATTTAAGAAGGCTCAAAGCAAAAGATATAGAAGTGAAGGAAAGTCAGAATTTCTGGCTGAAATTTTTTAATGTATTTGCGAACATCAGGTTTTGGCTATGTTGAGACTGATTAGATACAATATCATTGATGTTAATATAAAACTCGCTAAATTGATTTAATAGTTGTTATTACCATCCACGCAATTTGTGTTTGTTAAGCATTTTAGATGAAAAATGTAGCAATGGCCATCTTTGAGATTAAGAACGCACCGAGGGTCCTATATAGGGCTGGCATTAATTTAATGGAAAGTCCTCGCAGAAGCGCCCGCATTAGGATGAAGCAGTCAACACAATGATGGAAGCAGACTTCGAGCTGAAGTGAACATAAAATAATTAATATTTGTAAATTTGTTTTACTAAATCGATGCTCTTTATGCGAGCAAAATACTATTATATACTTGATTAAAAATGAAGCATGCGTGGAAAATCTACAAATGGCCTCTGATGGGTTCGAAATGTTGATTCAAGGGCTGATTGCACAAATGAGCAATTTGACTGCAGAATTAGGTATAATTAAGTCTCGTCTGGATGATATATTGTTAATACATACCGATGGCTGAGCGAGCTCATCGGACGATGAATGAGGTACTGCAACGTTAGTGCCACGAGAGCCGGGGAACGTGGAGAGACAAATTAAATTTGGTCGAGTGGGCCATGCACTTTACAGTATCAAAAGCTACAGGATTCGCTCCAACGTCAATGCTCTATGGAGGGCATATTAGATTGCCAGGTGAACCAGTAATCCAAGGATCCCATGAGTGCTGCATCATAGAGAATATGCAGGAGCGACTAAAACAGTTAACTGAATATGTAGGCGCCACACAGTGACAAGGCTATTCCAGGCAATCGACTCGCACTAGCCCAAGGGTCGGCGACTATGTCATGGTCGCAAAGGTCGAGCCCATGGCACTGCAGACTGTAAATGATGGGCCGTATCGGGTAGACAGGAAGAACTCAGAGCACAATAGAGTTATTGATAACGTGCCCGATGGATCACGAGCTATAGCACTTGATCGTTTAAGGAGGATGTTAATGCCGATTCCTGAGGTGGCGGAAAATGTAGCAATAGCCGCCTTTGAGACTAAGAAAGCACCAAGGGTCCTATATAGGACTGGCATTAAATCAACAGAAAGTCCTCGCAGAAGCACCCGCATTAGGATGAAGCAGTCAGCACAATGATGAAAGCAGACTTCGACCTAAAGTGAACATAAAATAATTAATATTTGTAAATTTTTTTTTCTAAATCGATGCTCTTTATCCGAGAAATATACTATATATACTTGATTAAAAATAAAGCATACGTGGAAAATCTACAAACGGCTTCTGATGGTTTGGCAACGTTGATTCAAGGTTGAGTGCACAAATGAAAAATTTAACTGCAGAATTAGGTATGGTTAAGTCTCATCTGGATGATACATTGATAATACATGCCGATGGAATCCACGTGAACCACCCAACCAATATAGGTGGACACAACGTAAAATTCAATAAATTGTTTTGTATTGGAGATTTCAATTTTTTAAATTCGATAGATAATTTTATTTTCGAACGGCAATGGAATTTTTTAAATAGAAAATTAAATAAGCTTTTCAAATTTTATTTGTTTACTGTCGTTAATTTAATTCATTCCTGAGGTGGGGGGGGGGGGAAATGTAGCAATAGCCGCCTTTGAGACTAAGGAAGCACCAAGGGTCCTATATAGGGCAGGCATTAATTCAAAAGAAAGTCCTCGCAAAAGCGCCTGCATTAGAATGAAGTAGTCAGCACAATGATGGAAGCCCGTAGCCATAGCAATTCTGGCTTGACGACAGGCGGGCTCAAGATAGTCAACCCGGGATTGGTAGCATAAAACACAGCCATCATCCCGTTTCATGTGAAGCCTCGAGTTTGGTCTAACTGCACTGTAAATTTTTGTTAAATGTGTAGTGATAGAATGAGAGCCAACGTTCCGGTTGTGAAGAGCAAGTTTCGGCTGCTGAAAGAAACTTTGGCCAATGGCAACTGGGCAGATAGTGCTCATAAGCCTTGGTTGGCAGACTATCTAGGAGAAGGAGAATTCCGTATGTAAACCATCACTAGGAATGGGCGACCTAGTGTTTTTTTACGGTCCACATATAACTATGACAAGTACAACTTACAATAATTACATACTGCATCGGCCGTCGCGCAGTATAAAAAGGGTAATCTTATCTGCTGAGCCGCGCAGGTTGGATAAGCGAAAACGGGCTACTGCAGGCAACTCTATCTCCGATTCTGCCTCCTTTCCTTCCCCTTCCTCTTCTCAATCTAACGATAACACTCTTTTAGATACTATAATTATGGTTGGTTTAGATCATAACACTGAGCCCAATACCAGGTTGCTAAATATCGAAAATGGTTCTAGTAGACGATCATTCATTAAACATAGGTTAGGTTTTAAAGTAGGCGCATTTAAATGCAAACATTAAAACAACTCGGACAGCAAGAAACTCATACTCGTACGTTGGATAAATTAGAAATCGACATATTTTGCGTATCTGAAACCAGAATACAGGATCCTACATGTATTACAGAACTAGTTGCACCATCCCTATCTACGCGTTATTGTCTTCGAACATCTGGTTACACAGAGTTCTCTCAATCCGGTAAATGGGGCGTTGGTATAACCCTTAGCGCGCGAGCTGAAACTTGCTTAATTGAATGGATCCCTTTCAATAGTCGATTGTGTGCGGAATGTTTAAATACATCTACTAAAATCAAAGCTGTGGAGGAAGATAAATCCTCCGCCAAAATTCAAACGACATTAAATGATAAATTTGAACCACCTTGGCTGATTGAAACGAATTTTATTTAAAAAGAATTTTTTTCATTTATTTGCCAGAACTTTCTTTGTTTAAATACTCGACTTTGAATTGTGCGCCATTTTCAGTTTTCGAGCCTTACTGTCTTCGAATGGTTGTATCTTCCTTTGACCTGCTGCAAATGTTTCATTTTTCTTTATTAGAAGTCTAATCAATTTCTACAATATACGCCTGCTAACACTTTCTTATACTTTTTTATTGATGCACGCATTTGGGGACGTTCTGGAACAGGTAATTTAATAATTCTGTTTTTCGCGTCTATTTCTTTCCAGATTATTTGTTTGGGTGTTTTGCATCGTTTAAGAATTCAAATCCAGATTTGCCTAACATTAAGTGCCAATTTAATAATTAAATTCGATAGATATAGATGCTGACCTTAAATTTGAGGACACTAGCAAGTTAGCGCAAGTAATAGCAAGTTTGAATTTAGCAGATGCGAATGGAAATATAAGCTTATCAGATTCTACTGTTAATTATAGGACTACTCACGATCTGGCATCTATGGGGTTCTCAGACACGAATAGGGTAGGAGCCTCTACAAAGCAAAAACCGTTATCATCATTGCCTCTTCATTGTATCTGCATACGCTCCTACGGATTGCAGCACAGAAGAAAGCAAAGACGCTTTTTACTCCGAATTAAGCCTCTACAAAATTTGGCGACCGCGCCAGTCCAAGAATATTAGGTCTACCGCAGTATAAATCTGAAAAACATTCAAGTTGGTTCGGAGATGCTCAAATGATATTTAACGCTTATGATATTGTAAATCCTATGGAGAAATTTGTTGCAGCATGGATGGTATTGCCTGAAAATTTCTGAAATGCCTTTGAAAATTTCAGAGACAGAACTGTAGAAGAAAAACCGTACAATGCATTTAAGTTACTTATGGCTGAAATTCAACAGAGATATCAGCCTGGAAGATCGGCGCAAATGTGCGAATTATTACGCTTAGAAGAAATGGGGCGTCAACTACCGTCCGAGTTTTACGAACGCCTTTGATAAAAGCTTTCAGGTTGAGTTGTGGTAAACTCTATTTTTACAGCTGAGCTACCATCTAGGCTTAGAACCACATTGGAAGTATTCGAAACTATGAACATAGATTGGTCAACAAAACTCAGAGGGCTAGACGGTGTGAATAAAAAACAAGAACCACAAGTACATGCTGTAACAACAGATTCTGTCATGGTGCAGCCAGTCAGGGCAGATGCCGAAGACAACCTGACTATACAAGAAACCTAGCGTTTCTTATGTAGAGAAGTTGCTAGTTTACGTCGAGACATTTCGCAACCTCAGAGTCAGGATAGATATACTAGACGTCGAGGGAATCACTCGCGTCAACGCTTCGAAGGGCCACGCGGATGGTGTAAGGTACATTGCGAATACGGACAAAGTGCAAAGTGCCAAGGTGAGAATTGTATACACCCGCGATTAGGTGGACCCATATGGAAAGGAAGCACTAAACCGGTAGAAAGAAATCCATCACTGGGAAAAGGATAAAACCCCCGCTAGTAGGAGCCGTAAGGGGGTTCCATTGCAAAGGCTCCCAGATATGCCTTTAAAAGGCATACTTAAGGCAAAGGTTAAAAATGCGACAGGACCAGTTAGCACCGATACAGAAGGCAAGAGAGTCCGATTCTTACTAAGCGGAGATCAGGAAAACATTTCCGGATTGTCCAGCAATAAATTCATTATTAAAGATGAATTATCTGGATTAGAATTTCTCATCGATACGGGTGCTGAGGTAAGCATAGTTTGGTCAGACGTGGTGAAAGCAGATTGCCTCACATTTGATTATCAATTATCGGCCGCTAACGGTAGTCCGATAGGAGTGTAAGGGATGAAAGAAATGTCGGTAACGTTAGGCCAGAAATCTTCCTCCAGATGGAATTTTCTAGTAGCCGATGTCAAGGACCATATCATTGGCATGGATTTCTTGACACAATTCAAATTGACATTAGACCCCAAAGCTATGTCTATTGCAGAAGGCGTAGGGATGTCAACACCTACTGAGTCTAACACGTCGGCAATTAGAACAGTTCTTTTACCCCGTCCAACGAACGCACATGACTTTGCCGATATAATTTAGAAGCACTTATCAGTGTTTGAGCCTTTCAGTGCCAAAAGGATAGGACTGAAGACAGGAGAAGAACACCAAATAGAATTGGTGGCTCCATTGCCTTGTTCACCAAAGGCTCAACCATTGGCACAGCACAAGCAACAAGTTGCTTTGTCTGAATTTCACCAATTGCGCAAAGAGGGGATTTGTAGAAGGTTAAGTTCCAATTTTGCTTCCCCAATAGTGGTAGTTCCCAAACCTGAACCGGGTCAATGGAGGGTTTGTGGAAATTTTCGTCTATTAAACTCAGTGACGAAGGGTGATTCTTATTCTCTCCCTAACCAGAGTACTCTTCTTCGAGATATAATAGGATATGAGGTTTATTCAACTTTAGATCTCCAGAAAGCGTACTATCAGATACCATTGGAGGAAAGTTCGACACCACTCACCGCAGTCGGATTTCCAGGAGGGGGATCGCACGAATTTTTTCGAATGCCTTTTAGTTTGAAAAATGCCAGTCAGACATTCCAGCGTTTGGCTGAAGAAATCCTTCAGAATTGTCCATTTGCGAGGGTATATATAGACGACATAATAATTTTTAGTCGCTCACAAGACGAAAATCGTATGCATTTGGAAACGGTTTTGACCAGGCTGGAACAATATGGATTAGTGGTCAAACCTAACAAGAGTAACATCGGATGCTCTTCATTTGGATATCTTGGTCATATACTTTCCAAAGACGGAATTAAACCTTTGGAAGATAAGATCCAAGCTGTTTAGGACGTAACGTAGCCCCGAACCGTGCGCCAGCTGCGAAGGTTCTTGGGTATGATCAGCTATTATCGTTGATTTATTCCAGGTCTAGCCAGAATTCTAGGATCGTTGACACGCCATCTTACTCGTGAAAAGAGCACGATAAAGAAGTCTTGGTCTATATACTTGAGACCAGAAGACCGAAAAAAATTCCAGAGGGCCAAGGAAATGCTAAGTGACATAACCACATTAGCACCGGTAGATTGGAAGAAACCTTTCGAGCTAATCACAGATGCCTCAGATGTTGCAATAGGGGCAGTGCTACAGCAAAGAGATCAGGACATAGTAAGACAGATTAAGTTTTATAGCCGTAAGCTTAATGATTGAGAGAAACGTTATGATACGTTTCGAAAAGAGCTTCTAGCAGTGAATGCCACCGTGCTACACTTGGAGCATTTCTTAGATGGACATAAGTTTAAGTTAATGACCGATCATAAGCCGTTGATTAGTATACTTGGTAAAACATCGAGGCTTAATTACTCTCGTAGAGTAAATTCCAAAATAACACGGTTAGCAGAGTTTGATTTCACTGTGTCTCATATTGCTGGTAAGGAGAATGTGGTAGCCGATGCACTTAGCATACCAAATGAAGCTGATGTCGACCTGATATTTCAAGGTCCGTTGAAGAGTTTAGATAATGCGATGCATGATTTAGTTAGTCAAATCGAGGAAGCGTAAGGATCGGATCCCTTTACGACAGTTTTGTCAAAAGGCCAGGATATGTTCGTAAGCTCATAAGTGGCAAGTGGTTGTTATGCGAAACGTCTAGAAGTCAACCACGACCATATGTGCCGTTGGAGTTACGCGCCAAGATTATCCAAGTGTTACATGACATGGGACATCCCTACATTAAAGCCACCATTCGATTAATTAACGACAGAAACGTATGGCTGCACATGTCTAAAGACATACGGGTATGGGTAAGAGCCTGTGCCAAGTGTCAAATGTGTAAGGTGTGGAGACATACCAGAACCGAGATAAAGAATATTGGGATACCAATTGGACGGTTCAGACACGTACACATAGACATTGTCGAGATGCCTGAGGTTAATGGGAACAAATATTTGCTAACTATGGTAGATAGATTTAGTCGTCAATTTGAAGTGGCGATTTTAGAAGACATAACAGCACAAGAAGTTTTGTTCGCGTTTCTACATAATTGGATATCGCGTTATGGTGTTCCGGAAAAGATCACTAGTGATCGCGGTAGTCAATTTATGTCAGAGCTTTTCGTAAGATCTCTCAATATCATGGGAACAACTGTATTGCATACTAGCGCGTACAACCCACGAGCAAATGGGATGGTAGAAAGGCTGCATCGTGAACTGAAAGCTGCGTTAGGGTGTACTAGTGGAACAAGCTGGATACACGATCTTTCTATAGTACTACTCGCCATGCGCAACAGATATAGGGCACAATTAGGTACTTCAATAGCAGAACTGGTTTATGGAGAACCATTAAGTTTGCCTGGAGATCATCTAATAGGAACTCCAAGTAGTCTTGATTGGGATTCTAGTTATGTAGATTGGTTCGTAGGAGCACTTAGAGAGAAGATGTGTCGTTTAGCTCCGACCAAGACTAGAAAAGCAAAAACCAAATGCTATGTGTCCTCTGATTTAAAATCGGCTTCGCATGTGTATATAACTAATGAAAATAGGAAGAACTGCCTGACACCATTTTATAAAGGACCATACAAGGTCAATTGGATGACTGACAAGAATGTCATCATAGAAATAAATGGCATTGAGGATTGTGTTACGTTGGATCGTTCCATTCCCCAGTTTATCTGGATAGACGGTTTGACTGAATTAACAGATGCGTTGAATGACCGTCGTTCTATGGGCGAATCTGATGTGTGCAATCCCAACCTACAGGAACATAACGAAATGCAGAACTCAGAAGACGCGTTGTCTAATATAGCAAAATCTTATTCTACCAGTTCACAACATGAAAACTGTTTGGCAATACCAGATGATACGGAAGAACCAGTGTCAACTGTACAGGGCGCGATGCCGACTTCAGGGGCGCCATTATGCACAACTCGTTCTGGAAGAGTGCAACGTCAGCCAAAGAATCATGATTACGTCTACTAATAGCCGTCTTTTTTGAGAAAGTGGTGTAAGTGGAGGAAGATAATTCCTCCGTCAAAATTAAA
>JAQBSW010010686.1:0-23142 GCA_029291075.1 Eudiplozoon nipponicum | reverse complement strand
ATATATATATATATATATATATATATTAGTGTATGTGTATACTCCTAGTTGACCTCTCATATCCTTATTTTCCAGAAAACTCTAGTGGACAGAACTACCGCGATCCGATTTTGGCACGAGGGATTTGGTACAGAGTCGGGTGGCTCATTGTACACGTCAATCAAGCAACATCACATGCACTTTCTACTTGATAATAAATTCATCAGATGTATCCCAGTGACTAGCGTTTTCAACATAACATTTCCACAAGCCATTCTCTGTCCGTCAATGGGCACTATGTGATCTACTGAAGTTTTAATTAACTATTTTTTAATGATGGTTCTTAATTATGCACAAATTTTACAAATTTTATAATATAAGCAATGCCGAAAAGGTAATTTAATGAATTAAATACTGTTTGTTGCGGAGAACTAATATATATGCAAGTATGTATTAGGTGTTGCAAACCTAGTAACAAATTAGTTCAGTTGTGACCAGAAGGATAAACCAAAGGCAGCATGAACGAAAAGTATAATCTCATGCACATTCGATTCGTGCTTACTGGCGACTCTTCAGGAGGAGGCAGTATAACGCCATTTAACCACTATATATTTGGGTGAAGAATGTGGGATAATAGGAAGATGCAATCTCCTAGACGAATGTGTAAACCTGCAATAGTGAAGCTAATATCATGAAAAATCTACGACAATGCGACTTCAACGCTAACTCACACTATATAATATATATATGAATGAATTTACCAGTTTTGTCTTTATACGCCGTTCATCAAAAGACGATAGAATAGACGCGCCTTGGAATAAAACCTATGCGACTATGGTAAACAGTTTGCGCCACAATCTCAATTATACCTACATTAGTGAATTCTAACTTGTTACCCATATATTATCGGTTTCCTAATCAGGTGAGCGAAGACATGCAATAGTATATTGTGGTCATTAGTAGACATTTTTTACTGAATTCAAAAATGTATTGCTTTGATATGTTTATGCTAAATAAATTCTCTGTGCAGAACAGTTTAAAATATTTGAATGAATATATAGCTTGCCGCTTCTAAATGTGCAAATAACAAACTTCCAATAACTTGATTATAAGCACATAGTTGCATCATCTATCCTTATCCTTAATATCCCTTTATTGTTGTTCGCCAGGTGAACCACCGAAAGTTGCTCCAATCTATCGTCTATAGGACAGGCCTAACCAAAATGAAGGAAAGATGACATGTAACGACTAGAATTATAGGATTTAGAGACCTGTTAGCTTTTATAACATCATTTTACTATTCTTTAGAAATTTATTTCAATAATCGACACTTTGAAAAAGACTTACTTAAAATATTGGCAGGTAGGCAAATGTTCACAATAAAGAAAACGACAAAATAATATTCTACGCCACATTCTATTTCTCTGCATAATTCAAGTTTACATGATAGTAGATGAATAAATTTAATAAAGGTGAACACACCACATACCCATGGTAAATTTAAAAAAAAAACTGAGTATAATAAAGAGTTATACCGCTTATAATTTGGGCGTCAGAATTTAAGCGTTTCAGAAAGCTTTAGTCAAGTTTTAACCGAAAGTATAACTAAATAGTTTCTGTGTCATCCAAAACAATAAACACATAAAGCTACATACATGTGTTACAACGCTAATTTGGTCCACAAATAAATAAGGTCGATAAAAATTAATATTGCTCTGATTAGCCGTCAATAATGCAGCTAAGCATCTAAATAATTATACCGGATTAAGCCAGGCAGTCAGCAGTGTTTGACTGCGTCGCTACGCGTTCACCGGGATCAAATATGCGAAATATGTACGTTTGTAAAAAAGTTACAAGTTTGAAATATTATAAAACACGTTAAATGACTAATTGATAGACAGTGTGTTTTGTGACAAAAAGAAGGATTATGAATTTTGTGCGCAAAAATATAACCAAGGTGAATATAACGTGGCCAAGTTTAATTCTTAAGGTAAAACGCGTTGTTTCAATTAAAAATCGCTTTTCCGCAATCTCGAAGAAAACAGCTCAAAAATGTTCAACCTATTGCTTGTTTGTTTTACTTTTCCACTCTCTTGAGTTTGTTTTACCGTTACTTTGGCTGGACTATTAATGCGTAAACCTTTGTGGCTAAATAGCGACCAATATTAAATAATTAAATAAAGATTATTTTTTGCAATTAAGAAAATTATTTACAAAATTTAATGTATGCGACTGGCAGCCCAAATTGCTGAATCTATTTTGATTTTCTAGATAACCATCAGCAGAAATTATTTTTAAAAATCAAACGGAAAATTTAATCCATCAAATATAATAATTATATTACACAGTGAAGCAGTAGCTCTGATTTTAAAATTTTGCCTGTAAGCCTAAGAAAGCAAATGGAATTCAAATTTAAACTTTACATATGACATATCCTACGCATAAGGCGCCAGACTCTTAATTAAGTCAACGTAGGCCCCGTTACGTAAATACGGAAAATTTTTGAGACAGTAATTCCTGTGGCAATTGACGCTGTACAGTCGAACATCTAACCTATAACTGTGTATTCTGAAGCAACAACTTACTCTTGTGTGTTTGTGATAAATATTTTTTTTTCTTACTAAATAAACTTATATGCATAGGTGCTGTAGGAGAGGAACACAGCTTATGTATATATTTTCGAAAATGCATTTACACGCGCAATAAAATTTTATTCACATTTCAGCAAAAGTTCCTTTTGCGTGAATTCTTCACGCACCAAAGACCGATTGCTTTATTAGCATCGAGATAAATAAGACGATAAATACATTTATAAAATGCTTTAATTCAAACAAATTCTGCCCGTCACCACTCTATCAATTGGTACATAATACAAGACAATAAATTTACCGTGACGAAATTTTCCGCCCCATACACTGTTATAATAATAAACATCATTATTTTATCCAAGATTTCATTTATTTTTTCCTTAATTGATTCACTCTCGCATTGCACTATATGGCTTTTTTAAAATTACTTGAATCATTTGTTTCAAACTACAGGTTATTTTAACCAGGGTGTCGCATATTTTGTGTTTTACATAACTTTAGGTCATTTGTTTTATAAATTCTCTGAATTTAGACGCCTTATTATTTATTCGTCCATTTCAAAGCAGAAAATAAAACCAAGTTGCCGCAATAAAGTGTTCTTCATTCTTTTCCTATTAGTGTAAACATGTGGCTACTGTCTTTATGAAAAAATAATAAGATCCCTTTTTTTTAAAAGAGATACTTTAACTGAAAATTATATTTTAACTGAAAGTATATTTTTGTACTAATTTGGATGAGAGCAAAAGAAAATACAAAAAAGTCCGTACCTCACCTCAAAGACATTACTTGATGTGGCACTCATTTATTATTGGAAAGCATTATTAAATAATAAATCATTTTTTAAAAAGAAAAATTGATTTTCTTGAAGCGTAGGCTTTGTGCTAGTAAAGTACAAATAAGTTTTTCGCATTTTCTAAACGAGTTCACTCTATTTCGTTAGCAACCTGTAGTTTAAAAAAAATTAGTTTTTAAGCGATAATTTTTTCACCTTTTGTACAGTGTAAAGACATGTCATTTTAATTTCTTTATTTCTCCGCATAGTTTATGACTTGTTCTTACGACTGAAGTATATATGCATATATAAGTATATATATACTTATAAATAAATGCTTATTTACTTATATAATTACACACACATATAATGACAGTATTCTATTAAATTTGTTTCATTATCAGTTGAACATTGCCTAATAGTTTTCTTCAGATTTCTGCATGAAATATGACACAACTTAAGTCATAATATAAATATGAATGAGTGTAAGGATAAATTTAAACATTACTACATTGATATTTATATTATATTTGCAGTATACCTATATATATATATATAATATATATATATATATATATATATATATATATATATATATATATATATATATCCTTTTGTCTGAGCTCCGTATTGATTAAAATTTCCATTTAAATTCATCAGCGAGACAGAGGTTTATTTTATTCGGCAATTATCATTAGTTTCCTAAATTACCTTAACCGTGGTGGGTATTCGTGAATTACATAAAAATAGGCGCTTGATATATAGCGTTATGTCACCTTAATAGTTTGAAATTATAATTCACGGGGTAGGCCAAAAGCGCATCTGTTCATAGGAATCTAATGTGGATTCATGAGCATTTTGGTGTACCCTTCTGTAACTAATATGCTACTAGGTGCCCAAAACCTAATACACAAATGCATATATATATATATATATATATATATATATATATATATATATAATATCACCCTTTTAATTATCTCTTTAAAAATATGATATTATTATTGTTTCATAACGACATTAATTGCTTGCTAACTCTAATAGAAACTGAACGAAGAACATTTTATTGCGGCAACTTGGTTTTATTTGCCGGTTTGAAATATATATATATATATATATATATATATATATATATATATATATATATATATATATATATATATGTATATGTATATATATATATATATATATATATTAGTTTTTCGCATCTATGAATACGAAACTTAAATATCTTGGAATGATGCGCTGATAACTACACAATGTAATAATTGACGTAGATCTTCTGGAGTATCATGTATTTAGAACATTTTTTAAGTCTTAATACAATCACGTTGATACTCAATGCCGAAAACGCTTTGTGAAATTGACACAATAACTGCTTGGATAAAGATATGTATACAAAATTGCTCTGTCATAGCGTCCAAAATTTTTTAATCGAATATACTGTAGATAACTGGCATAGACACGGATCCAACTGATGTGTCACCGGTTGGCACAAAATACATATTTTCATGAGATTATACTTTTTCTCTCTTAGATCAGTTATCGTGGGTAACAATTTTGAAACTTAGTCGGAACTCGTTGGCACTGCCCTTTTATTAAAAGGTGGGTATTGCACACATGCATACGCAGCCAATTTCCGCTGTAATTGCACCGGATGTTCGCAGTTTCTTTACATGGAAGAAACTCGACAAGGTAATTGGTGCCTTTGTAATGCGTGTGTGGTCATAGCCGATACATTTCAAAGTTTAGCATGCCGAAGAGATGACATTTTAATTTATTGTAGCATTTTGTGTTTTCATAAATCAATTTCCCTAAAATAAATATTTTACTAGTGCATGTACTAATCAAGATTTGAAACTTCAACGAACGACTATCTGAACTTATACCAATAAAATGCAGTAGAATATATCATCATTCATAAATTGGAATGTAAAGCGAAAGAAAATGCAAATTTTTTTCACAAGAACTCACAGACCATACGGGAATATAACTAGGATTATCTGGATGACTTTATTTAATTTTCTTTTTTTTCATGATTGGATATCTTTATCCTGTCAGGCCAATGTATAAGTAGTTTTGATTTAAAATCTAGATATTTATTATTCAGTTTCACGATTAATTTGAGCAGGAAACATAAAACATTTATTTTGTTGATATTTTCTTCTTTATACGAAGTCGCAGATGTACTGGGTGGAACCGACTTTGAAACCCTGCAAAACGAGTTAATTTTAACATTTAATTCTGCCTTATGTCAATTACTACAAGATATTATTAGTTATAACGTCGTTTTATTTTGATAAATGCATTGAATATTTTAGAAATTAAAATATCAATATAAACATTTATGAATACGCAAGTTTAATGATCTAGACTTAAATGAACATTTATCTATTATTCTATTGATAAAACTTGGTTCTAAAAAATGATGTAACATTTACAGTTTGTGTTATAAAAATAGAAATTTTTGGTGAAATGTGAGTAATAGTTGTAAAAATACAAAAAAAAATCTAAAAGCGTTTTTACATATAAGAAAGTAATTGAATGCAGGAAAGAAGTTTATAGTATGTCTTTAATCTGACCTCTGATGGTTGCAGATTATGTAAGTTAAATCTTATATTGTTCTATGGTACATATTACTGCGTACTACTCTAAAAGTTTGGAAATATCCTAGCTGGCCGACACTTTGTCAATTCTCCACATAAGTATAATAAATAAACCCGCCATAATATCGATTATCAGACAAGTAAATGATAATGTTTTTGGGGCTGAATAAATCACCATTCCCTTTTTAAACTAGCAAAGCTACAGCCGGAAACATTTATATTTCCGTATAGTCATTAAAGCATGAAGGACTTATATTTAACGGGAATCAAACCGCAATATAGATATTTAAATTACCTATTTATGCTTACTTTATATATATTACCGCGCCACAAACTAAATGCAATCTGAATTGGTTTTTTTCATCGAGCGATTTTGGTGTTTAATAAATGCGAAGTCGACTAAATTAATTAAAGAATTAAAGTAGACAGGCTTGTGGTAATCAAAATTATTCGGTATTAATTTCTGAAACAACGTGGTAAGAATAACGAAAGTTTCATCTGCTAAAGATTTACGTCTGGCTTAATATTTAAATTCAAGACGAAGCACGATAAACTAAATGAATAATTTGTAACATTGATGGCGGCTAAGTTGAGCTAATTCAACTTCAGAGAAAAATAACAAAATCGATCCAAAAAATAATATAAAACACATAGAGGCCTTCGGCTTTGTGAAAAGTATATGGAAATAATGCAATAAAAGCGCCAGAATTTAGAAATTAGAAAATAGTTTTTAAAAACTCTAACGAATGCAATAAAATGTCTTTTGCTAAACGCTTTTGTAGAAGTCCCTTTGCTCAGAACAGTCGCAATAATATAGGTATAATTTTTTTTAAATATCGAAATTGTCGTTTATTACATTAATAGAAGCCATGTACAATGTAGAAACGGCATTACATTATAACTGAAAACTTTCCAATAACCTTCGAGAATTTTGTCGCGGACATGACTCGAACATGGGCACGTATAATTCAAAGTCTATGATTCTGTCAACTGTGCCAAATTGTCACGCGAAATAAAAAACCGATCTACTAAATGAATCGCCTTTTAATGTACGGCAGGGTTGCGCAGTGGATAAAGCCACAGACCTCGAAGCAGAAATGCCCAAGCTCGAGCCGTTTCCGCGAAAAAGTTCTGGACGGTAAATTTAAGAGTACCGAATAAGCAAAAAACCTGTCGACTATATAAATCGGCTTTAATACATTATGGAATGCTTATTTGACACCGCAAACTTTTTATATAACGTGGTTGGTATTTATACGAAGCTCACAAACTTGATTCAAATAAGTTTCATCATCGGCAATGCACTCCATTGTATGCTTTATTAACGTAAACCTTTTTGAAATTGCCTTTAAAGGAGGAGAAACGCTTAGCTAATATTTGGTTAATTAAATTTCAACCAAACAGAATAAATGAGCACACATAAAAGTTTGATGTTGATAACGAGTTGCAAACGGTGTCTAAGCATAAAAATGTGTCAATTGCATGCTCAGATACGACATATTCATTGTGGATACTACGCGAATCAAGACTATTAGAGAATATGATACGTGGACCAATTTCTTAAACTCAGCCGTAGTCTCTACTTGAATCGTTCTATTTTGTGCACTGTATTTTTGGTTATGGTTTGCAAATCGTATTTTATCTGTGATGCGCAAAATGGAATGGTGAGGAGTTGAAAATGATGGGCATTAATAATGACTCCCGGACCAATATTCACAATCTGAACGAATCTCTGAACCATCTATAATTGGCCCAATTCTTCGACAAGGAGATGACGTTGCCATAAATTTGTTCGTGTTCATGTTCTCACCAATTCTTTGCGGAAGTCTCTTTTCCGCTCTCCAGGGGGTTAATTCAGTTGTAGTAGTCAGCTAGTCACACATAACTATGCTGATGATATCAATCAGTTGGTGGAAAAATAAGACGAACTCACGTGAATTATTAGTTGTGCACGAGAAATGTCTCTCTGGTAGGATTAGTAGCTAATTGCCTTACAAATCGATCTTTATGGCCAATTTAATTGATTATAAAATTAAGGCGGACAGTTCACAACTACCAGCCATCAACCAAACTATTTACCTTTGATTGCAAATGACAACGTGTTGATCATTTTCAGTCAAGTTCTCCACCGTATAGACTTCACGGTAGCCGCTATTCGAATGATGTTCAGACATCTCGAGAAGCTCTCGAAGCAATCTAGTGACTAAAGCCGTGTGTGCCTGTATGACATTTTAAGATAATATGTTGACTAGGCTTGTGCACTGAGCGAAGTGTTGCAAGCACCTGGTGAAAGGCTTACACACTGACCAGTTATACTTGGTTGCTACTTAGTGGTCAATCACCACAGATTCTATTTAAGCAACTCAATTTCTACTTACTAAACTTGCAATCCAGGCTACTGAGGAAGCTCCGACAATAGATTTGAAACGAAAATTATGCAAAACATAGATGCTGTGATCGTGTACTTCTTTCGCGATATCAGTAAATTAATCATGCGCACTAGGCCATAATTGACCACTATATACTACATTTAAACAAAAATCTGAAAATATTTAGCGGTATGCGTTTTTATACATAGTTTATGCTTACAGAAAGCAGATTTGCGAGCGATTTGTTATTTTATTTTTTTAGTTATTCGGGTTGTAAACCACGGTTTTACTATCAAATAAGAACAAAAAATAGACCTCGTTATTCTTCACATTATATCTAACATTATGTCACTGTACATTCAACTTAATCACTGTTCTACAAATTATTCATCAACATCATCAAAATGCACCCGTCATTATAAAAACTGGAACAGGGAAATCGCGTTCTATGATGGATATGAATCTAAGTGTGACCAGGAATTTTTACGAATATGTGTTATGCGAAACCAAAAGTCAAAATGAATGTGATACAATTAAACAATAGTTGATTGAGCGGGTAGAGGTAACAATTCTTTAATTTAAGTTTGCGAGCTTGAAGTAAACACCAATCCAATTGTATTTAACCAGTCCTCGAACAAAATAGGAGAACTATCGCCAGTCGTACGAACTGACGCGTTTCGACCTTCCATGATCATCGTCAGAGTACGACGGCAAATCGAATATCGAGAAACAAACCGCATTGAATATATATGGAAATCAAAGTTAGATTTGCGGATCTCACCTCTAGCAGTCTCGCATACATTGAGCTTGATTGGAAATGTCGGCTGCACAATTTCTATGCAGTCACGAACATTGACTGTTTGTAGCTTTCGCCACATATAAATATGTAGGCAATGCAGTTTAACAATAATTGATTGCGCGTGTAGTGGTACCATTGCTTTAATTCAAGTTTTCGAGCTTGAAGTAAACACCGATCCCATTGTACTTAACCAGTCGTCGAATAACTTAGCAAAACGAACTGACGCGCTTCGACCTTTCATGGTCATCATCAGAGTACGACGGAAAACTGACTATGGAGGGAAAATATGAATGTGAGTTTTATTTAGCCAATATGAATATAAATCTTATAGAAAATCTATTGAACACAATTTTTGCGCGTTTCCACGGCGGGTGACTTCGAAAAAATCAATGCACGTAATTGAGTATAATTTTGCAAGATAACATTTATGAAAAAGACAGCGAATTTATCGAACGTCTCGTATTGATATTAAGTTACATTGCATTCGTAATATCCACCAATGTTTCATCCTTATCCTTGCTGGTAAATAAACATTTTCAGCCGTATTTTTTGTAAAGCAACTCAAATATAATTTTTCTTCGAATTTTAGGTCACACCTAGAATAGGAATTTTAATCGGTTATTAGCTTGAAATGTGTATTTAATTATAGTTTTAGAATAAAAGTTTCTTATTTAGAGCATCGGCTTTAATTAACGACACTATAAGGAAAGACAGCTGTTATTTAAGAGTTTGCAAACATTGCGATTTAACTGTTGTTAATTTACATATTTTGTTCACTCAAGTTTACTTCGCGCTAGTCTATATACTTGGCACTTATAACCAATAGCTTAATGCCGGCAAGATAGACAACGCAGAGAACCATTGTTGTAATTTACCAATTGTCAAATGATTTACGCGTCGATCATGACAAGCAAACTTGACAAACTTTAGGTAATAGATTGATTATGCGGTCAACGTAGGTAAAAATGAAAACTGCAGGAAAAATCAAACATCCAGGAATTTGAACATTCTAGACAAAGTCACTAGAAACATTTGAAGCCGATATCAGTCTGATAATACACCTATAAAAATTCATTTTACTACTACCCGCAAGCTAATTTTGTTGACTACTTCCCCTTCCTGCCTATCGAAACGCATATAAGTGTTTATATGCCCAATTGCATAGCTCTTTTGACACATTTTACAAATAGAAGCTAGAAATACGACTGTCTACAGTAAACGATCAATGTTATCAACAACTGCCTTATTGCTAAACAAACGTATTGGCCACCTAAAATCCCGATTTTATCGCACATTATAAATATAATAAATAATGCATTATCTATATGGAGGATTAACTACCTGACATAATATATGGCATAAAAATAGTGGCTAGTTTTTTGCCTAGTGAATTGTTTAAACAACTGGACAAAACGCGCTCGTGATTCAAGGCCAACGTGTTATTTTACAGGTGGTGAGAAAATGTATTACAGCATTGGTTTTCATAAATTATAAAAGCATTCGTGCAGAATTCAGAATTTCCCTTTGTTGGTAGGACGTTTAAGGTAGAAATTGGATGGAGGATTCATATCAAATTTGGATTCTGTACTAAGGTAGTCATAACTTTTCAATGGCTACACTTTTGTCAATTTATCTTTTATAATCCAATAGT
Organism: Eudiplozoon nipponicum; assembly: GCA_029291075.1. Taxonomy (NCBI): domain Eukaryota; kingdom Metazoa; phylum Platyhelminthes; class Monogenea; order Mazocraeidea; family Diplozoidae; genus Eudiplozoon; species Eudiplozoon nipponicum. Next base: position 12,378 of record JAQBSW010010686.1, on the reverse strand, counting down.
GACGCAATCCTTATAACATGCAATCTTTATCTCATCATACGACATTCTAAGATATAGTATTAGATGGGATAGGAATGGTTATAATTTAAACAGAGCATAATTTATTCAAAGAATCTTTGTGAACACCCACACAGTCAATGAAATTTTAACATCTTAATCTGGCCACTAAATTTAGAAAACTAAATGAGAATTTTTAGCCGGTAGATACATGAGGCGTTTAAAAAGACCATGCAATTATTGGAATTTCATGTACGCTTGTGAAAATATGCACCAAATTGAGGTAATTAGAAGGGAACATAAAACAGCTTGTAATGATTTACACGTTAATAGGTCTGACCTTGCACGTTGTACAGTGAAAACGGGAAATGCAAATAACTGAAAGGATTTTCCACGCTTGCCGATATTTGATTGTAATAGGTAGACTAGGTTGATTACATTGACAATTGAAGACAAATCAAAAGATAAAATAATAAATGAAACAGCGGTAGAAAGTTCACTGTCCTCGATTTTTTAATAATGAATAACGAATGGTGGGAAATGAAAATTGCAAAAATCAGCATCTGAATCTAGCTCAAAAAAAATTTTAAGAATGTTGGATTGAGAGGAAATTCTCTCAGATCCCCTAAATTTGAGATTTTTTTGTCAACCTGATGATCAAGCATCCTTCATAATACATCATTTCGTGAATTTTATCATAATGTTACCTAAGATACCTTTCATAGTAAAATAAATGATTATAAATTATTATCATCTTTACAAATAACATTTCAAGCAACCTTCTTTGAGCAGGTATAGGTCTATAATTTGTGTTCGACAAAGTAAAAGATTATACTTGCATTTGACTAATTACACTGACATGAACTTACAACTTTGGTATCGGTAGGATTTCCCCAACACAAACCAGTGAGGGCTCCCAAAATTACGACAGGTCACACAGTGCAAATAAATAAAACCAATTAGTCAAATACGTACAATGTGGAATTTACATATTGTCATTCTGGTATCCCTCAAATAAATGTATACATATTTTAATGATCCTCATCTATAAAATTTGCCCAATGAAATGATAATGCATTTTACGCCATAACTATAGTTTCTCTTATATAAAATTACGCATTTACCGAAAGGTAATCAGCCGTAAACATATGCGCGTGTGCATACAGAAACCTCAGTAATAATTATGAGATTCACTAAAATGTATAATTAATACCATTCAAAAAAAATTTATGGTTGATTTTTACTCGTCTGAATTTCTTATGGTGAGTGGATTACTGAGAAAAGCTTTCGACATTAAAAATCTAAATGTCAAGAGCAAAAAAATTACGGTAATATAGCAGACGTCGCGGAAATTATTTTGCCGAAGTATATAAGTGCTTATAATCTAAAAGACGGAAAACGAAAGTGAAACTAATTTAGTTTTTAAGTTTTTCATTTTATTATTTTATGAAATCACATGAATTTCTGCATTTATTGATCTGCAACGTTTTATGAATCACATTTAAAAAAATAATACTTTTCATAGAATAGTGTAATAATGATGTGTGTGCGATTGCATTGTAAAGTATAAACCAAGAGCCATTATATTGCAATATGATATAAGAGTTCTAGTGTGTGTGCATGCTTGTGGAGAAATTGTTTCGAAATGCTCATTGGAGAACTTTATTTGACAATGTAGCTTATTCCCAATGAAGTTTTTTTTTCTTTTGACACTTCATCTGTTAAATATGTAAATAAATAATTTTAAAAACTTATATATATATATATATATAATTTTGTACGTGTGTTGCAAGACTAAGCATAAAGTCTCATGGACATATGAGCTGTTTAAGATTTCTTTACTAAATCTAGAGTTGATTTTAGCGTTGTGTCCTCCTACAGAAGAGTCTTTTGTAATCACCAAACGCATGTGAACATTTGGTTATACATTTTGTCTATGCCAACTTTTTAATTTTTGTTCCCATTTTATGATCTAATAGTTTAATAAGTACATAATATCATGTACAACGTAACATCTGAGTTGTTGAGTATGTATGCTCATTTCATACCATAAGTATTGTTATGTTGAGTATGTATGCTGCATATCATACCACAAGTAATGTTATATGTGTGACAAAAACACACCAGTATTACGCACGCCTTTTTTAAACATACACACTGACCGTTTATTTTATCAGCATTTTCATTCATATTTGTGTAATATTTCCAAAGTTATGGTATTTTTTGCTATATTTGACACCGTCTCAAACGTAATGAAATAGAATAGATATGCAAAATGTAATACCATGTCGAGAAGTGAAACTTACTAAAAAAAGTTCTACAAGCTCATCAATAAGTGAACCATTTGATTATCATTTTTTCCTTTAATATATATATTCAATGCTGAACATTTTTGGGTTAACACGAAACTTTTATGTCCTTGACTTCAGTTTATCTAATTATCAATTCGAACGACATAGTGTCAACTGTCCTTGGTGTATTTTGGTCACTTAATATGCTCGAACTATTGAGAATATGTCCAGATCACTAATTAAGCAGCATTTATCAGTTAATCTTGTTTAGCCCAGGTATGTAGATAAAATTAGTCAATTTGTGCTAAATTCACGACACGAAAATATCCAATGGGGAATACTCAATTGACCCTTACTGGAAGACACTTGATCGGTAAAGAGATTCTTCAAGCCGATAGCAGACACCTAATTAGTCAGGGCAAATTTACTTAGGAATACATAAATCTAGTTTAACAGAACACCGCGTAAGTTAAATAGGAAGTGAATATCAAGCAAATACGGAGGTGAATTCTTCTATATGTTTCCTTTATAATTCCTAAACTAATTAAAATTCGTCAAATAAAATAGGAAAATTTAAGAAAGGCGAAACTTGATATGGCCAAGGTTGCTAATTTAAGAAAACTAGAAAATGGATAATAACAATTTTCAGGCAAAAATAAACCAAGAATTAAAAAAAATTTGAAAGGTAAAATTAGTTTTAAAATGTTTTCATTTTGCTGCAGAAATGATTTATGTTATCACCTAGTCAAATCATTATTTATCCTTAAAGGTCAAAGATTCTAATTTGATTCAAAATTTCTTATCATTGGGACTGGGAGCTTCTGCCTAAAATGGATACAGTATAAATTTTGCACTATTTGCAAAAGATTGAATTGAAATTGATGCACTGAAATCGATATGATTTAAATAAACGGATTGCTAGAATAGGTAAAAATATATTCTATAGTTGTTGATTAAAGGTTAACAATAAAAGCATGTTCAGCATTACAGATTTAAAGGCGATAAGCAATAAATTCGCCCAATTTAATGTAAATAAAGAAGAACTAATGTGTGAAAATAGCTAAATGAATACCTGAGAAATGCAGCTGTTTCTGAACAAAGACAAGGAGCTTCATTACAAATTTAAGTTTTCTGCCAGATTTTCGGTAAAATTTCAAAAAAAAATGTAAGACAGTGTATAATGGAGCAGCCATTTTTATTGATGAAACGAGAAGAGGACATATCAATACGTCTTTTACGTTTAATGGCATAAATTGACGAATAATGCGGTGCGTGAAAATTCTAGATGTATATAAGCAAATGTATATCTTAATTTTCGGCTAGAATCAATAACCCAATAAAAAGAAAGAAAGAACAAGCCATATGGGTAAAAAGATCTTAATTCGTGACTGGAGTAAATTAAACAAATCATCAAATTAATGGAAAATGTTTATAAATTAATTTTCGAATGGATGGCTTGCAAGAAAGTCATTAAATCATAATCTACAACAAAAAGAAAAATAATTTCTGCACTAAAATAAACTTGTTCAGTAAATTTTGCGAAATTTCTGTCAACAAAGTATAGAAACGATCAGTTTCCCCAATTTAACACAAAAGCTCGTGCTTTCAAAATTCAATATATAGAATGATAGTTTTGTAAAAATAAGTAAAAATGAGGTGCGAATCAAGTGTGGTATACGATTGAATAAAAGGATTGACAAAGCCAACGATACAATTTTGAAGATATATTTTGAGGTTGGCTGATGGTTGGTAAATTAAACAGAATTGTATATAATTATATACATATATATATTAACATGTAAGTTTTAAAATCAGAAAGATGTTAAGTTTAAGTAAGAAAATGGTACATTGGCAGAGTTTCTGAATGCAAGAACAATACATAGTTTGACCTATAAAAAGGTTGATAGGTAAGTTTTAAATGATGGCTTCAATATACATATTAGAATATACATTCTTTAAATCATGATAAGCATATGTAATATACGTTACACTTTGAACAAATTCATAAAAAATGAAATTAAAAAATCAAATGGTAATGCAAATATCCATTAAAACTGCAAGAAGTAAAGAGTTTTAGATAGCTACGTTGTCAAATAATATTACATTGTTTCAGTCATATATATATATATGAACAATTCTAATTAAAAAGATTTTCTGAAAAAATATTTTATTTACCTAATACATACATCAAGGAGTGTATAAAATTAGTGACAAATATAAATGGTTCATGTCACAATGAGTTCACTGGTGAATGAAATGCAAAACTGCAATCAAGGTAAGTGACTAATTGGATAAGTCTTTGAAGGTTCGTTTGACCTAATTTGCTCAATCTGAATTTCGCTTATGTGTTAACCAATTGCCTGGAAAACACAAAAGGGCACCAATAACGCTAATTGTATTCGAAAGGTTTTTCCGATGTTAAATTGCTTGTCATGTCCAGGTTTAAAATGCACTGTTCTCGCTATAATTTATAACTATTTAGGGAAATCCAAAATGGTTAACAAAACTAAAAATACTTATTAGGGTATTCAGATTTAATAGATCATTTTACTTTAAATGCATTAAGGTGCTACTGTATCCAAAAATCACACGAACATAAAGTAATACTGTTTGTATCAGGCCTCGCGTATGTAGTAACACGTTTGTTTCGGTAGGACCAGTGAGATTTGACAAAGTCAAGAGGCGTAATGTGTATGGTGCATAATAACTATGAACAACTTAATTAATGCTTTTTAAGCTTGCAAATTCTTAGGAAGTTACATAATCTTTTTGTCCCGCGTTATTTGACCAGATATATACATATTTGGTTAGATGGGAGGGGCAGTCTCCTGTTGGCGAAACGCTTATACGCATGTTACTCACGTGCAATGCCGCGAGCGTCTGTTGTCAATGCTGACATCGACCTAACCATCACAGATTAGTTTGTAACAATGTGTATGGTATTGCAATCCTAGAAACCAATTAGCTCAATCAGATTCAGACGTATAAACTGAAATCAGCATGAATGAAATGTGTAATCTCATATACACACGCGTTTCATGATTACTGGCGACTCATCGTTGGATGCGATTAATATATTCAATACCCACTATATATTTGGATGAGGAATGTGAGTGAATTGGATGGTACAACTGGTATCTTAGTAGGTCATACCAACAGAATTGCATTCTATATAATACTAAAATTGCGTGGCTTGTTCGCAATTATGGACTAAAATATCTTAAAAATAAAAGTAGATTTATTGAATACATTAAACATCACTTAACGGAAATCGAGCTACCTCACAATACGCCTTGATTTACTTAATAATTATAAAACGTTAACTTGCTTTATTGAAAATTAAAGGCACAAATCTCAAGTCCTGATGTGCCAATGCATAGCTCATAAACGAATAGAAAGGAAAATATATCTACAAAATTAATTTCGCATGAAGTCTTTAGCCATGGGCTCCCAATTTTTCATAAAAAATTTATTTGAATCAAATTTTCAAATTTGAGATATGCACAAATCACGTCGTAGATAATAATTTTGCACGATAAAGCCATGTTTTGAACCATCAAGTTATCAAAGCGTTTCTCGTTTTCCTATACTTCCACATCATATAAAATCTAAAGACTGCCGTCTTAGAGAGGTGAATAAACATTTTAACCAGAGCTAGTTGAATTCTAGATTCACCTAGAAATAATGCGTTTTCCTTATAGAATTTTTACAATATTGAAAGAAATTTGGACATATTATGTTTTTTTAGCAAGACTCCAAACAAAACTAAACACCACTGGTTTTATTAAAATTACAATCAGTATCTACATACGCGATATCTTAATAAATAATTAATAGAATAGATGGCAATAATCCCGTTGCATTCAGCTTTAATTCGCGCAGGAAGCACTCAAAAGATATCAGGTCAAGACCACTTATTTGATCATCCTTAAAATGACCTTTATAGTAGCCCATAGAAACCTTAATTATAAATTAAGGAAATTCTATATCTACGCATAAACGTATATATATATATATATATATATATATATATATATATAACAGTATGTCGGTGTGTGTGTGTGTGTGTGTGTGTGTGTGTGTGTAAGTGTCTCCTTATATGCTTATATTTATTTTTAATTATAGAGTAATTTATTATTCTCTACAAAAAAAGAAATGCTTTGAAAAATTAAAGATAATATTTCTCTGTTGATGTTGTAAATATACATGCCGAAACCTTGGCTCAATCTTTCGTAATTAATTTGTATACAAACATTATTGTCCTCCACTTCTTTTGTTACCAACCACGAACGACAACAAATTCGCTTCGACACCTGTACTGCAAGTGGAAAGGTATGGAGGGTTTACTGTTTTATTGCAATATTAATGACGCCCATATATTTTGAAGTTCGCGTCCATAGCTAAAATCATTGTATACGGGGGAGTTTCTTCGAAAGACTATGAAGATTTTGAACAAGCTTTATACATTAATACGAAAATTATTTCAATTACCAAATGATAAATACGGCAAGGCTCACAAATATAATTTAAAGCAATGCAAAGAGGAGAAAAGTAATTTACTTGACTACAACGATTATTATAACTCGGAAAATGACATCGATCTCTTCATTATGTAGCATGCTCTTGAATTGGCCATTTTAGATGGTAGGAAATATTTCATTCCAAAATTTTCAATTTATTTAAAAATTCTTCTTTAAAAAGAAAATGTAATTTGAATATGCTCAAAAAGGTGTTTTCCTTCTTTATAAATGGACAAGATATGGGTAAACGCATTTTACGCTCTTTAACAATTACCGTTGGCTTTCCATTTGTGGGGAAATTCGCCTGAAAACATTAAATTAGTTATTAATTTTTCATGTAGATATCTTCACATATGTTTGCACAGTCAAGTAAGATAACAGGTGTAAAATACCTTCACGAAGAAGAATAAAAAGAGTTGTGGTATTATTGCTTATTATTTTGCAAACACATTGCTTCAACTATGAGTATTGATCATTTCGCCTGTGTAGATCTTATAATTCGCAACATCTTATCTATAGCATAACATACTTAAGCAATAATATGTACGTATATAAACCAGAAAAACTTTTTAAATCATAAATATATATTTAATTATGCTGAATTATGAGTGGTGAACGTGTACCCTGACAATTGTTAAATATTGCAATTGCAATTCATAGAGAAAACGAGCTTCCAAAAATGTCGGGCCACAATTAATATATGCCAGGAATGTCGTAACCGTCATTTGAATCCGGCGCATTTGGTACATCCCATACGCCAGTAGAATAGGAGAATAGGTGAATAAAATGAATTCATCCATATTTTTTTCATTTTGAATCAATTAATGTAAGGCATTATGCAATAAAGGTCAAAATACGACTAAATTTATTAATCAATTACCATTTACGTTTTAGTCATTCCTATTATCTGGCCTAAGTTCTTGCAGTCGATATTACGCCAGGTTTCGTATTCTATCATAAATCAAGAATGTGTCCTTCGGTTTATTGATAAGCACAGAGAAGACGAAAATATTTCGAACAAAGAAAATTAAAGCCAACAAAATAGATGAAATATTTAGATTATAATGTTAAGCTTTATTATAACTAATTTTATTACATAACATAATCTACGAAAATCTATATGGATTTTACATTGTTTTTTTAAAATGAATTACGCGACATATTTTCAAAAAATGCGTATTTTATGTCAAATTTAGAAAGATATATATCCATTTTATCTAGTAGTTTATTACTGATTCTGTAATTTATTACATTAGGATGTGTTGAAATTACAGGTAAAATGGAAAAACCATAATGCTACGTTTATTTCGAATAGAAGATACATGCATTTACCTAGTTGTAAATAGAGTTTTGAGCAGCACAGAAACCGAAATTGGAAAACTCTAATCGAGCAATGGGAACCACATGTAGTGCACTTCTCAAATATATAGATAAACTTCAGCTTCAGTACAAAAAGCCTATTTGATTTAAATTTAATGTGTGAGCTGCAAACGAGCCAATACCATTCACGCGCCTTGTGCTGCACGTCAAAATGGATTAATTAACGTAATTCACCAAAACCTGCTGCAGAAGTTGATTTCTTTATTACTAAACAAATAATTTAACCTAACCATAGCATAGCTCATTTTAGCGATTGCAAATACGAGTGTGAATGACAAAATGAATAACTAAATTATATTTGGCTATACACTTAGAGTCAGGCTCAAATAAACGGCTGATTAATTCAACTTAAACTCATTTAATTCAAATAAGCTCAAATCAGCAATTCCGGTTTGTACTAATATATTTCGCAATATTGAATAAATATCCACTATATAGTAGCAAAAATAACCTTCAATGCAAAATATTATTAACGCTTTAACATTACGGCAAGCAATCGCATCCTCCTGGCAAACATGGATATACTTCATCAAGTAAGCTATCAATTGGGATGATGTATATGTTATTTCGTTCAGCATCATCAACTCTACCATCATTAATCTTAATTGTAGCACCCCGATGATCAACTTTATTAGTTACTTATCATGCTTGTACGAAGCTTGTTGTAAGAGAAATACTTGGTGAATAAATGACAGTTAATCAATTAAATAATAATAATTAGGCCGACTGTAGTGGAAATGGAATAGACTGCGTTCAAACTGTTTACGAATACCATAAGCATGATGAAACTGTTCTTTGAAATTACTTTCCTCTTACACATCTATGTAATATAGAACCAGGATATCATGCCTGAGCGTAACATTTTGGAAAGACGGATAGATTAAAAATTTTATTGATAGAATTTAAACCATTGAGCTTCAAGTATTTTAATCTTTTTTCTTACAGTTTTCATTTTTTACAACCGAGGCTCAGTATGTAGATGAAATTAAAGGAACACCTAACGATGTAATTTCGTTGCATTGACTATTAAAGTCAAATTGTAGATTATTAATTGCCTGTTATAATAAAATAATTGTCAGAAGTAAATTTCAAGTTTCCAAAACCCAGTCCATCCTTCTGATATGTGATGTTTTAGAATATATCGAATTCATTAAATTAATTGAATTTCAGGTTTTCTATGAATATGCAATTCATTTTTGAATATATACATAGATACGTGGTAATAGATCAAAAGGAATACTATCGAAAAATGTTTGATTGAATTCATTTGATATATGTGAACCATTGATTATAATTTGTCTTCATTGGAAAAATATATGAAATATCAAATATAATTTACACAATTCCAGATAAGTGATCTCTGGTAACTGGAACAATTGTTCATTCATCTTCACGGGATTACAATTTGTATTGGATAATACTCAATATCTCACGCGTGGAGAAAGTTATGTTAAGCCTGTTGGCCTTTGGCGAAAATATACTATTCTGCTTTTTTGTACACCCGACTGCAAAACCGTTAGATTTGGTCGTAAATGGAGCATAATAATAAAACCGTTCATCTTTCTGTATATGAAGATACTATAAATTGGCACTTTGCATATAATATAAAAAATTGTACATATCGAAGAGCCAGTTCATATTAATAGTTGTTCATTTTTATATAGACGTCAGTCTTGCGTGTGACGTTAGCGAAAATCATTACTGATGAACGAATGATGAGTTAAGAAAATCACACAAAAATACGAAAGGCAGAGGTTGTGTCTCGAAAGGGATAACAACGACACAAAGGCAAAATCGTCCGTGTTTCAGTGTTCCGAATGTTTCTGGTGGATGATATTGCTATTGCCGTCAAACTCTGAATATAAGTAAATATGATCAAAACTCGAAAGTACATAAAACTAGCAGTTTTTTCGCTAAGATATGACAATTTTTAAATAACTTGTGAATGGTGTTTATCTTAATTTCGCGAACTGCCATTAATGCATTGTTTGCGTAGAGTTAGACAAGCATAATTTGATGCTTTTATTAGCCATGGCGTATAAAGAATAACAATATGTAATATAGGATCGTGTGGTGATTTTATGTATAATTCAAATGTATAAGAATTTTTATCAGATATACAAATATATTTTGTATAAACCGACACAAAATTGAGAACATAGTCCAATCAAACATGCAAACTAATTAAGAAGTAAAGAGAAGAACCAAGTTAGAGAACTAAACTTCAAATGTATATCTAAAAAGCACGGAGCATAATATCTCCATCATCAAATATCCCTTTCAAAATCAGTTTTAATGGAGAAGTGGTGGATGGTGAACTTGGAAATTGTATTCAACTGTAAAATAAAATGCGAATAGTTAACTCTTGAAACTCAACGAAAATATGATTCAATTTCAGATTGTAAGATGTAAAAATATTTTAATGTCAAAATACATCGCAACATTGACGTATGACCTAAAATTAGGCAATTAAACTGAAAGAGGATTTCGAAATTAGTGACTATTTTTATCGGTTGGATAACAAATAATTCAGCTAAGCTATAATACTTGATCGCACACTGCAAAAATACGCAGACTACGATTGGATGTTAGTTCTGTCGATCATGATGGAAGCACATTTCATGCTGGAAAATTTTCTCTTCTTCTTCTAACTACATATCATCATACTCATATTAAGCTACATAAAAATTATATTTTTTCCGTGTTAGAAGATTGATTCAACTTTCGAAACAAGTTCATTTTCTCATTATTTTAATGCAGTATTTTACGTTACATCTTTCATAAAATGTATTTAAAAGTCGTAATTGAATTTTGCACGTGTAGATCCATTTATAAATTAGCTAGGCATTGGCTAGAATTAAATATCTACACAAAGAGAAGAACGGCTTCCGCCGCGGAAGTAGCATCATTTCCATTCATGTGCACCAATCAGACAGCAAAGAAAGACTGCCGAAAATAAATCTACATTGGTTGCAAAATATGACATAAATTGTCTTCATTTTTACACAAAACCACCCAGAGTAATATAATTTGTATCTCCACAAGCGGATTTAGTTTTTGCTTCATTTTCTAACCTATACTGCTGCCTGCCTCAAGTAATATGACATTTGTTACTCTATTTTACGTTGTTTATTCTATTCAGGCTATAGCAGAATGAATACTTTATGAAATTTCTATTCAAATATTTCTTCCGATGCAAAGAAATTCAAGAATATCATCTCCTTCATTTAACATTAAAGTGTTTGTCGATGTTAAAATTTGGCTGTGCATTGGTGGAAATAATGTAATAAAATCTTTAACATTAAGTAATTTAAAATTCTGGTAACGAAAGTAAACTACTCTTATGCCTGTAGACCTTTATCCATTATTTGTTTTAATGTAAGCTATGCCGTATCTTAGTCTTTCCTGGTGTAACATTTAGACTAATAGAAAAAAAATTTCTATGAAGGATTATCCACTTAGTATTAGACAATACCAATTCGCTACCAAAATTGTAGAAATAATAAATTCGCTCATACTGTGCAAACATCGAGATTTTAAATAAATTTCGATTAATTTTAAATATCATAAATATTTACAATCTGAAATTAACTTAATATCATTTTTATTACTCATTTGTGTTTATCTATAACACAAGAGGAAGAATGACGTCGATATAGGCTTGTTTGCACCACTCCGTTAAAAACTACATCCGTTTCTTTTTTCTTAAACTAAATTTCACTTAAAAATTTAAATTGTAAATAATGTTGAATTTTGTAGAATTTTGGAAATATCAATTTGGTAACTGTGTTACATTTAAAACACAGGATTTTCTTAAATTATTTCTTATTCAAATCTATAAATAAATCCAGATAAATTTTGAAACAAGCCCACACGCACAAAAAAACTATAATTCACCGACGTATGCACAAATTGTGTGAGTTAACTCAACTTAAGATTTAAATATTACACAAAATATATCTCCTCTAAATGACTCTAAGTTATTTTGGGCAATATATAGCCAGTCTAACCGTACGAAATACCATAAATTACAATTAATTCATGAGCAGTTGTAAATTGCATTTTAAGTGGTCTTGTTAACAATTGATATTGTAAAATCTTTCTTGTTCAAATATAAAATAATTCTTGGCCTATTTACTTCATATTTCTGATCTCCAAAGAAAATACCAACATCCAATAAAAATAGGTGA
>JAQBSW010010685.1:20000-23150 GCA_029291075.1 Eudiplozoon nipponicum | reverse complement strand
ATAAAGTTATTTTAAGTAGAGCAGCTAATTGACGTTGAAAGTTGCTAATTTAGCAATGTACATAACAGTAACATCTCTGGATCTTTAATTTAACCCCGTTATTACCTTCCTTTTCCACCGCATTCGAAAAAAGAAATACATATAAAAAAGGTAAAATTGTAGTTGTAGCATAACAATTACGCTGTCAGAAGTTTACATGAGTACGTTAGATTGGTGAATACCAGAGTTCGGGCCAAACTAGAATATTCAAGCTTGTGTGTTTCGACTAGCATGGATTTTGTCGGGAACAAATTATAATTAGCTTGTTTCGTGACCTGAAACGTGCTCATGACCGATAAACGATACCAACCAGTTAACCGAAATATATCGCCAAAAAACGAACACAAAATCTGTGTTGGTCACAGCACACATCAGGTAACTTTGAATGTACCGGCCCCAAATGAACATATTCATACTTTTAAACAATATTATTAGCTTGTTCAGAAGACTTCGACTGAAGAATACTGAAAATAGGTATCTAAAATAAGTCATAACAGGGCAAAAACTGTGTAAGTCGCAACAGAGCTCACGTAAACAAGTCATATTATTGCGCAGAAAGTAATAAGCCCATAGTTACTGAAGGAAGAGTTGGCGTAATTTGCCATATTTTAAATGATAAAGTTTGTTTAAACTGTAATAGCGGGAACACGTCCGCTGTACGGTTAAAACATTTTGCTCCTCACATGTTAACTCACCGGACAGGGCGATATGATTACAGAAAAAATGGTGACACAGCATTCACTTAAATCTGGCTGATGAATAAACTGCGACAAATCTTCTGAAAGCAACGATATTTGAAGCACAGTATGCCAAAATTACGCGACAGACAATCTAAAATGCCGTCACTTCGCGTTAAGTTTGGTGCCACTTAAGAATCGGATTTTTGAATCAAATTTTTGAATAGCTTTATTATCAATACCATTAAAATAATGTGACCAAAATATATTTTTATTTAAAGAAAGGCATTTCTTTTTCCACCCATGGGAAATTGTCTACGAATTTTATAAATTCTGCTAGGATAATCGAGCAATATCATAGTTCTTACAGTATATTTGCAGAAAATATCTGTGGTGAAATTTAGGATGTTATTTTTTAAATCTCTGAAGTACGTTAGCGTAGGGTTAAATAAAATTGCAGAATTTTAGTTGCCAAAATGGACCCTAAAGCTGTCGCCATTAATTCGATTTTAAGATCAAAGTTAACTGGATTCATTTAACAAAGAGATACAATTTTATTCGAGTTTTCATCAAGGACGATAGAAACTAAGAAAATTTTGCAATATGATTTACATACAAATAATACCACCCTTCTCGATGCAGTGTACATGTCAAATCCATTGAGCAGGAACTATGTGTCAGGACGAAAATAATATGCATACATTTTAGTTCAGCCATTCTAGGGAATTTTGAATGAAAAAAATATTGTATTAAAGCATAAAATTATAATAAAACACATATGTAAAACAAGGAAAAGAAGGGCATCTTTTTCATCACCCAAACCCAAGTCTACTGAAAAATCTGTTACTTTATGTAGTCAATTTTAGTAAGTGATAGGAAAAAATATACAGGGAGCGAGAAAAACTTACTAAGGAACACACACACACACACACACACGCACACACACACACACACAATGATTTACCAGTTTTCAATAAAATCGTTGACGAGATTTTGGTTATATAGCTGAGGATGTGTGTACAAAAATATCGGATTTTCGTACCTCTTATCGATTTTCGTTTAAAAAACGCCTGAAAATCTGATTTATTTGGAATGTGATTTTATAAACGATATGTTGCGAAGTCAAACAATCACTGGTTGCGTGGGTGGTGGAAACAATTCTTTGAATCAAATTTGCGAGCTTGAAGTAAACACCAATCCCATTGTATTTAAACAGTCGTCGAACAAAATAGCAAAACTACCGTCAGTCACACGTTTCGAACATCCGTGATCATCCTCATAGTACGACGAAAAACTGACTGGCGAGGATCAAACCGGAATGCTTATGTATGGAAAGCAAAATTGGATATGCGGCTCTCACCTCCAGTAGTCTCGAGTTCTTTTTATTTGACTGGAAATGTCGGCTGCACAATTTCAATGCAGTCACGAACACACACACACACACACACATATATATATATATATATATATATATATATATACATAATGTGTGTGTGTGTGTTAGTGTGTGATGTAATGAAGTGAAAACAATCAATGGTTGCGCGGTGGTGGTAAAAATTTGTTAAATCAAGTTTGCGAGCTTGAAGTAAACACTAATAATATTGTGTTTAACCAGTCGTCGAACAACAGCAAAACTACCGCCAGTCATGCGTACTGACGCTGTGTTTAGTTTAAAATGCGCTTGAATTCATTTCCTCCAAATTCCGCCTGTTCAGCCTAATTTGGTAAGTTGGCAATATTGAATTTTTCGTTGCCGTGGAGTATATGAATCACATTAATGCTTAGCAGGCGTTTTGTTTTAAATAGATTTAAATTAGGTGCATGAGAATTCACTAACTTATAAATTAATAAAGTAAATATTTCGGATGATACATTTCCTTTAACTGTTGTAGGTATATATATATATATATATATATATATATATATATATATATATATATATATATCGTCTTTTGATTGGGTATTGATTCAATGCTTTCTTATCGTTGTTTGTAATTCATACTTGCTTTAATAAATTATTCGGAATACTCAATCTGTAATAAAGTTGTGTTTGAGCACCGTCAGGTCTTAGCATTACAATTCATTAGAACTGAGTTGATTTACTCTGTTGGATTAATTGCATGTCAATTTTCTGATTTTAGGAAATTGAGACAACGCTGTAGCGTTGGATGCACTGCTCAGTCCTTATCGACTTTATTGATTTATTTTTAAGTTGGCTTGAGCCCAACTTACTGATATTCTATTTAAACTTATTATTATTCTTCTGAGACTAAAATTATCAACTCTAACTCCTCCTAGAGCTTTAACTCTACAGACTCCAAACTCAGCCCAGCTCTTCAGACTGATCTCGCCGGGTGTGCTATATCTTTTCTAACTGATCAGACTTATGGTTTTCATAAAAATGAAGATTAAAAATCATAAAAATCCCATAGAC
>JAQBSW010010685.1:0-15000 GCA_029291075.1 Eudiplozoon nipponicum | reverse complement strand
CACATATATACACACACACACACACAATGTAATACCAGCATTTCTTAATGAAAAAACAATTTTATGCATCAAGGTATAATACCAATAGAAGTGAACAACTGATTGCTTTTGAAATCAGTTATGACTATTTAAATATCCCCGAAGCGATAAGAATATGCGGTTTGCTAGGAAGCCATTCAACGCCATTTTCAGCAGGCGGTGCTCAGAGATATCTAAAAAGTAGGTAAAGACAAAATTGAGACTGTGGCCATAGCTATTTACAGTCTCATAACCTGCAGGTCTACACTGGAAACGTAGCAGTGAGCCTTTCCTGGGGCCTCGAATGCGACTCCAACGGAAAGTTCTCATCTTGTTAAATGACTGGTGACAGAAGGTGAGCGAATGAGGCAGTGGGTATTAACAAGTGAAAAAGACGTGCTCAGGCAGATAGAGCGCTTCAGCTTTCAACTTCAAACTCTTCAAGGGAAGTAGAGATTGGAATCTAATCGATGCATTCTAATCAGGAGTGGAGGAACTGTTTTTGATTAATGTTAGTGTATAATTTCCTGTTATTTGAAAGTATAACCGAAATATTTCACGCTGATTTGATGCTCTTTCAAAAATGACGTGGATACACGAAAATATTCTTTCACTTTAAATTCAGCGATCCGTATGTTTGTGGAAGGAATGCAAGTTCACCCTCGTTATTTCGTTCAAATTCGTCGTTAGGGATTATTAATAGCAATGGGGGTAGGTGGAGGGGAAGCACACGAGTCTTTAGTTTCTAGCTTTCCTGCTTTTTTCAAGAACCAACATTTGTATCTTTCACGTAGATCTCTGCCTACGACAACTGAGATTTCTGGCACTCATTTTGTCGTATTGATTAATGGCAGGATTAATTTAAATTCAAGTTGGCTATAATTAAGCCAGGAGATGATATTTTACGAGCAAAACTGTGCTCTTACTAGCAAACACGTAAAGAATATGCAAGTATGTATTAGGTTTTGCGAACCTAGTAACAAATTAGTTCAGTTGTGACCAGAGGGATAAACCAAAGGCAGCATGAACGGAAAGTATAATCTCATGCACATTCGTTTCGTGCTTACTGGCGACTCATCAGTAGGAGCCGGTATTACGTCTTTTAACCACTATATATTTGGTAGAAGAATGTGGAATAATAGGACGGTACAATCTCCTAGACGAATGTGTAAACCTGTATTAGTGAAGCTAACATAATCTAAAGTCAACGACAATGCGACTTCAATGCTAACTCACACTATATAATATATATACCGAGTCTGTAAAGGATACTAACACTATGGCTATTGTGTTAGTGACTGATACCTATTTTGAAATCGATGAGTACCCGATACTAACACTATGGTTTCCGAGTCGGTACATGATGCCAACCTGATGGATATAAAATTATGCTAAAGTTCACCCAAATTGAGAATTACAACAATTTCCGAACACCTGTAACTCCAGTTAAACCATACACTCTGGCCTTCATCGATATCAGTTATCACATTTCGCGGTAAGCATGACATCATTCAATTCAATATATTACAGTTAAATACTGTTTGTTGCGAAGAGCTAATATATATGCAAGTGCAGAAGGAATATATATGTGGTTAAGTGGGACGCAATACCGGCTCCTACTGATGAGTCGCCAGTAAGCACGAAACGAATGTGCATGAGATTATACTTTCCGTCTCATGCTGCCTTTGGTTTATCCTTCTGGTCACAACTGAACTAATTTGTTACTAGGTTCGCAAAACCTAATACATACTTGCATATTTATTAGTTCTTCGCAACAAACAGTATTTAACTGTAAAGAATATTTTTGGCGTATAAATACACATTCAATAGTAATAAATTATATACTGTTGAACAGCTAATCTCATTTATTACGCAATTTTAGAGGCCGATATATATATATATATATATATATATATATGTAATCAGTGTAATGTATACTAAGTCACTATATTATTATAGTGAGAGAAAGACTATAAACAATCAAATTCAATTTACAGGGGATTTCACACATTATCGTCTCTTTTTCATCAATTATCGTTATTTAATTAGATCATTACTATTCTTACATATTACCAAATAAAAGTATCATTGTATATAAATAATAGAATTTGTTACTAGATTTGTCATCTTACGCAAATAGGGACACTTCGATACATTTTACTCAGATAATTTTAAAACATTAGTTGAACTACTCGTGATTTAATTCGAGTAAAATATTTCAAATACGATTGCCATTTCTCAAATACAAATGAATTATTTGCCTTTAAATTCATAATGAGAATAATAATCATATCAACAATCATGTTTTCATCAAATTGTAAAAATAGGATTTTCAAAAGAATTTCTTCGACGAGTCAATTAGACAAATTGACAATAATGAATGAAAGGCTGAAGATAATAATTGGAAGTCTGGCGATAATGAATGAAAAGCTGACGATAATTAATGAAAAAGTAACGATAATGTGTGAAAAACCTTGTCGATTGTATTTAACTTGTTTTTTGTCTTTTTTCGCTATAATAATTGTGGGTGTTGATTTCGATATATTCTTAATCGGAGCCATCAATTAAAGCTATTTATTTATGAAAGCATATTATACTTTTTCGCCAGTATAGCTTAAACAATTTGAAAGGAATAAGACACAACCCGTTGACTTCCCAAATTACGTACTCGTTTAGAATTAGTAACCAAAATTGCTGCACCGAGGAACAATTCAAAAAGATTTGGGGCCAATATCTTGCAATAAATAAATACTGCAATATGTTTATGTTTGGTCTTTACATTCAAGGGTAAAATTTTCGACATCGGGTTCCTACCAGCCACATATCGAAATACAAGCTTACTAAATAGAATTATAGAATATAACAAGTTTAAATTAAATATCTACCAACAAGTGTAATAGCGGACCAGAGGAATATGCTTACAGGAGACAACTTACGCCCTATAACCCCTATATGTTTTATCTTAAAATCTTAGACAATTGCAAAGCATACACTCGTATAGGATTCATAATTCAAGAAGAAATGAAGTAAACATCATAATGGTGTTGAGGAGAAGTTTAGTTTGCCGTATTTCTGTGAGTTATCCTGATAAATTGGCTGCCTCTCTCTTCCTCGTAAATCTCACTAATAATTTGTCTAAATTCACTTATATACATTTTCACTCCTTATGGTCATATGGTGGTGAAACATTAGTCACTTTTGATAAATGTGACTTCAAATTCTACCCACAATATATATATATATATATATATATATATACATGAGTGGTGAGGGACACCACTTGTACCAAATTCCCAAGAAACTCCGTGAAATCAGTGGAGCCGGCTTATCCTCCAAAAGGAGTCAGCCGCAGTAAAGTAAAGTAAGTATATATATATTTATATATATATATATATATATAGGCCTGTAACCCTAGAAATTCTGGCCTATCGACTGGTGGACAGAAGCAAGTCATGGTAGCATGAACCTTGGCGTGTCTAGAGGCACACATCCATCGTCCTGTTTCACGTGAAGCCTCGAGTTTGGTCTAACTGCGCAGTAACTTTTATTGTCAGATGTGTTTGACGGAATGAGAGCCAGTGTGCCAGACGCGAAAGGGAAAGTTTCGGCTGCTGAAGGAAACTTTGGACACTAGCCTCTGGGCAGATAGTGCTCATCAGCCTTGGTTGGCAGACTGTCTAGGAGAAGAAAAACTCCGAATATAAACCATCCTCAGTAGGAGTCCACATATAACCATGCACGAATTATGGTTATGTGACATTGAAACATTAATCACTTTTAGCTTTTGTATGGCTGTGGATGATGATAATGATTATGATGATGATAAATAATATACACAAATCGTGTAAATTGTAGCAAAACTATGAATTTAGAGGGTCATAAATTATCACATTTTATGGCATTCATGAGATGATTCAAAGAAAAATTTAACAGTTTTTTTAATTCTTATTTTCGTAGAATTAGCATTTAGGCAATTAATTATTAGATATCACGTTCTGAGTAAGAAATTTGCCACGTTCAACTAGATAAAATCGTAATTTCTCATTTAAACCCGATTTCAACGCTTATTTCCGGCTTATCGGAGGGAACAGGTACTACACGAGAAGGTTACTATTTATTAGGCGAAGAAAACTTGACCAATTAACGGGGCACAGTCATATACGTTTGTTTACTCAAGCGGTGGATTCTCGGCGTTATGTCCCCTTCTACTGATGAGGTGGCGATAAACGCGAAAGGCACGTGCACATGAGATTACACCTTTCCTTAATGCTGACTTTGGCTTAGTATGGTGGTCCTATTAGAGCTAATTTGTTACTTAACACGCAACACCTAATACACAATTGCGCACATATTAGGTCATCACAACTAACAATTTATTTATGCAACCGCTAAATATTTAATTGCATGATATCATAATTAAAATGGATGTACATGTTTTATACTATTTTATGCTTGCTTTGTTGTTCTTAGACTAGGAAATACTACTTATTTTTATTAATTTTTTAATAGAATTAGCAAAATATTTTGTGGAATTAATACAATATTTTGGGTCTTCTTATATCGCGACTATTTGCAACTTTACAAGAGAAATTCGCGATATATTTTCTTACTTAACCATATAATATTATGGAAAAATTCCGCGAGGTCGTGAATCTGCGACAATCAAACCGCCGTTCACTGTATCCTTGTGTTGTTATTTGAAATAATTTGTTACTAGGTACGCGAAACCTAAATATAATTATATATATATATATATATATATATATATATATATATATATATATTGATATTAGTTTCTAATTTCACCATTTTTAAAGTCAAGAACTAAAACGTACTCCATGGAATAACATTTATTAATAAATCTTATTTCTACCAGTATCTACAGCCATTGTTCTGGATTCGTTAGTATATTCGTTCATCCAATCCCACTGTACATGTTTTGTAACCATTACTTAATATTAATAAATTTTATTCCAGGGAGTACGTTGTTTTGTTCTTATATATATATATATATATATATATATATATATATATATATATATATTAGTTATCCAGAACAAACAATAGACAACTATTTACTGCGTATATTCAAATTTGCACGAGATTTCTTAATCTGTTTAATTTTCTTCACATTTTAAATTATTTGAATTCAGTTTTTGTAAGTGAGTAATCCTGCCTACTTCAATTTAAATGCTAAATTGCGAAAGTTTCTTATACACTGCAACATATAAGTAACCGTCTTAGTTAACTTGGCCACAAAATAAGTCTGTATTTAAATCAACTTCAAAGAATACTCACAGTGAGCATCAGATTATGTAGCTTTTTTGAACATAAATGTCAATTACCATCTTTAATCCCTGCTGTTGTTTTTTAGTTATTCCATGTAACTGTAATTTGTCGGCCATTGTTTCGTGCCCAATGTAGCTAATAGCGAATTTATGGTAGAGCGTGACTTTACACAAAAGCCTTTGGTGATGAAAGAACCATGATCAGGATTAGTCCCATACAAATTATCTAATGCCCAAATACTGGCTTTTCTATAGCACACATAAATGGAAACAGTTTTTCCTAGCCTTCCAGCAATGTAGCATTACATTTTTGATTTTCCTGAAAAGGTGGTGACGGTTATTATTATAAAATCGAATCTGTTTCAAAAACATGGATAAGTTTTCGTCGTTTATCATCAAGCCGTCAATTATTTGCAAAGATTCATGTGCATATCTAATAGAAATGATTTTGTTTGCACGAGAAATTACAGTTATAAACGAACATTGTTTGCTCGGGTAGTGATAGCAATTAATATATTCAAAGCTGTGTGCTTGATATAAACACCTGACCCATTAATTATTTACATATGTCAGTATAAACTAAGAATTGTATAGTTTATACTGATAGGTGTTTATATCAAGACCGTAACCTTGATTATATTAATGACGACACTATAAACCAATGTTTGTTTAATTATATAAAAACGAACATTGTTTGCTCGGGTAGTGATAGCAATTAATATATTCAAAGCTGTGTGCTTGATATAAACACCTGACCCATTAATTATTTACATATGTCAGTATAAACTAAGAATTGTATAGTGTGGAAAAGGCAATTCATCCAGTAGACCGGTTTCGTTCTTATTGGGAACTCATCTCGTACTGGACAGAATTTCCCGCGGACAGGGCTTCAACCTGGGCACGTCCGCTTCGGAATCTGGTGCTCTAATCACGACTACACCCTTCCACGAGAAATTAAAGATTGGATGCACTTCAATATTTTATGATTAAAATATGCGGAAGGATGTTTTTCAACTGTAATATCTAGTTTTATTTGAAACACGAAAGACAAACATGATGGATTCGATCAAAAGACATATGGAGACAATTTATACTTTTGGAAAACGTGTCTTCAAATGATTTAGAGTTTTGTCAATAGAAAAAGATTATAAGCATTTTCGTTAGGTTTGTAATCAATAAGTTCTAAACGTCCATGTGATCTCACCTTAAGCTCATGCTAATTATTGCATATTATTCTCATGGTAATTTACAAAAATAATTACTACGTACGCAACACCCTATGCAAAGTTAAAAATCTAATATTTATTATCTTATCAATTAAACAGGGAGCGAAATAACCTGAAATAGTGAAACCTCCAAGTGTCAAAATATGCATATTCAGATCAGGCTCGGCGCAGTAAGGTCTATTTGGCTTTTATAAATCAGAAAGCAATTTTTTTGGTATAAAGTAAAATAGTTTTCTAATTACACCACAGAAATTGCATATTTTATGAAAGACTCTGCATTACATAATCTGTTTTTTGCCAATGAACTGCGCCATCTCGACTGAATTTGTGCGACTTCCAAATGAAAGATTAAAGCATACAGTTCGATTGATTATTATTCTATAATAATTGTTATCACCACCCGCGCAACCAATTTTCGTTTAATTATATAAAAGTTCGATTGATTAAGAAGAAGAAAGATTTCAACGCACTTTTAATAGTGGTTATTAATAAGAAAGTTATTAATTTTTAGTAATGTTTTTATAGAATTATTTTTTTTACGTTAAAAACATTGCGCTAGTTAGGAAATGTTATCTACCAACTGGAGCGTATCTTTCCTAAACAAAAAAATGATCAAGAAAACTTTTATTCAAATTCGAATTAGCTGGCAACGTATTAGTCCCGTAGTTTTAGGAATAGAATAATTTTTGATGCAGAAATAACTGTAAGTTTGAGGCATTTTACTGTCTTGTCAAATGATGAGAATAATTTAAATCAATTTTGTAAGCTTGGAGTAAACACCAATCCGGTTGTATCTTATATGTCGCATTGCATGGCAAACCTACAGCCATTGGCAAACACTAAAGCTTTTAGAACTCTTCGGATCAGCTTCAAAACACGACATCAATCTGATTAGCTCGTGTCCAGGGTAGCGAATGGGCACATGAGACAAAACCTTTCGTTCCTGCTGAGTTTGGTTTATCATTTTACTCATATTTGAACCAATTTGTTAAGTAGGTGTGCAACAACTAATACACAATTGTATACATATTAGTTATTTGCAACAAACAGGGGATAAATATTACACATGGTAGAAAAATTAGCAAAATTATATTTTATTATGTTATTAGGAATAGCAATCTTGCTTAAGCGTTTATTATAACTTTTATAACTTTACTAGGCAATTGTTTAATAGCACACGGACGGAAACCAGGACACTGAATAAGCGAAACGTCAATTTTGACCATCAATTTTACCTCGACAGCGTCAACTAACAATGCATAAATTTCAAAATAATTTTATAAATACCACTAAATATTCGGAATTATAATTATGTCATTATCCATTTTTATTGATTTTTTACCACTAGAGCAATAAGATGGACATTTTCAACGTACAGTTTACCGTTATTTAATAAAACGATTTAATTTGAAATGCGATGCCGCTTCTACGGTGAGTAAAAGTAGACTGTTCTAGAATGATGGAATGCTTTTATGTTAATACGAGGACAGTTCCGTTGCGAAAAGGAAATTTGAAGCAAACCGTATATTGCATTTTGCAATGTATTCTATTTTTGTAAGCCTTATTGTCCTAGGTCGAAATTGCGCTAATGAAATCTTAAGCTAGCTAATTCAGAACGAAATAAGGTGAAACAGAATGATTATTTTAAACTTCAACTGCTAGTCTTTTAGCAAATTATAATTACTCTACATAAGAGCTTTATTCAAAATACAATTTTTTTCTTCGATTCATATAAAGACCATCACGTACCTAGGTAAAATTAAGCCAGTTTTGAGTTTTAATAAAATATTTTCATGCAACAATGAGCATTGTTTGCTTGGGCGGTGATAACAATTACTATAATCAAGGTTTCGATCTGGATATAAACACCTGACCCATTAATTAATTACATATGTCAGCATAAAATAAGAATTGTATAGTGCAGAAAAGGCAATTCAACCAGCAGACCGGTTTCCTGCTTACTGGGAACTCTTCACGTACGAGCTAAAATTTGTCGCAGAATGGGCTCGAATCGGGACACGTCTGTTTGGGAATCTAGTGCTCTAACCACTGAGCCACCCACGTTCGTTTAATTATATAAATGTTCATCTAAATACAAATTCCCAATGCATTGCGGTGTCTGTTCAATAACGACAGATTTGGGATAGTTAGTTGGAACTTTGGGTCTAAATGGATGCCATATAAGCTGCATCTAATAGAAAAAAGACTGCGGCAAAGTGGCTCAGTGGATAGAGTCCTATGTGATGAGTTTCCAATAAGGACGAAACCGGTCTACTGGATGAATTTCTTTTTCTACACTATATATTTCTTAGTTTATGTATATGTAAGTGATTAATGGGTCATTTGCATATATTAACATCGCAAACTTGATTATAGGAATTAATGAATAACATATTTTATCCATTTAATAAACCAGTATATTATAATTCATAATTAAGGTAATTTACTAATTGATGCCTAAATTTATGGTAAAGCTGATCCAGTCTATACAAAACAGTTAAAAGCGACACTTTTCGCTTCGTCATAACGTACCGTGACCGTAACATGTGGCATTTTAACGTCAGTTTTAAAAAACTATGTGGAATACTCTTGCTAAATACATAAATGTTAATTCAACTAACAGAAAGATGGGCGCACTGGAACAGAAGCAAACTTCTTTTTTTTCTGTGTAGCCACGGATTAAGGATGTTGGAAATGACATCTTACGCAGTCAGTTGCACATTCTCGTTTCCTACTTCGTCACAAACCAGGAAATCTGCATCAATATTTTCAAATCATTATTCGGCTTACATTAATACTCTCTATGTTCTAACACTAATTTGGCAACATCCAATTCAAATTTAGCAAAGCCGAGGCCATCATCCTACATGTTCACTCGAAAATATTAAGACGGCAGTGACTCTCGAACGCCTAATGCATAACTGCTACAAAATTTGAACAAAAAACGTTTAAAAAAGAGCAATATAAGGGATAAGGTTACGTGCCATCGAACAATCCACCACTATATGTTTCCACGAGTGCAAAAACGGCTCCATCATTATGATGGCGGAAAAGCCCATTACCCCAGAAGCGAATTCATAAACAATTCAAACTGGAAAAAATTACGAAATAGACGATGATATTTTCAATAAAAATCACATTTAAATTCAGATTGTTTTCTCGCTGTCAATTACGGTAATACCGAAAATGTATTACGCACAGCGGAAGCAGAAATTTGCATCATCCATACTCGTGAGCTAGATTAACAAAAGAATTTCCTACGCGATTAGCATATAAACTGAAGACCTGGTTTTGTGTCTGTGTGTCTGTGTGTGTGTAAGTGCCAGAGCGTGTGAATTTCCCACTTCCTGTTTGCCACTGTATATTAATATATGTGTTTAATCAAACTTTATAAAATACTGCACCTTTACAAGGCTTCGCAATTTAACAATAATTCATTGCGTGTGTGGTGGTAAAAATTCTTTAAATCAAGTTTGTGAGCTTGAAGTAAACACCAATCCCATTGTATCTGGCCAGTCGTCGAACAACATAACAAAACTACCGCCAGCCGCAAAGCAATTTAGTTGCATTCTGGGGGAAAGAAAATCGCCGTTATTAATTTGGCTGCTTATACCTGATTGAAAATCAAATTATCCGTCAATGTATGAGTTATGTAATTAAATCATAGTTGTGAGCTTGATATTGACACAGACCTAATCAAGACGGCATGATGAGTCGCCACTAAGCACGAAACGAATGTGCATGAGATTGTACTTTCCGTTCATGCTGCCTTTGGTTTATCCTTCTGGTGACAACTGAAATAATTTTTTTTTCGCTTCGCAACACCCAAAACATCCTTGCATTTATATTAGCTCTTCGCAACAAACAGTATTTAACTGTTGTATATTGAACTGAATGATGTCATGCTTACCGCGAAATGTGATAACTGATATCGATCAAGGCCAGAGTGTATGGATTTGCTGGAGTAACAGGTGTTCAGAAATTGTTGTTATTCTCAATTTCAGTGAGCTTTAGCATAAATTGATATCCATCAGGTTGGTATCATGTACCGACTCGGAAACCATAGTGTTAGTACCATGTACCTTTTCGATATTGTGATGTTGGTATCAGTTACTAGCCCAATAACCATAGTGTAAGTATCCTCTACAGACTCGGTATATATATTATATGGAGTGAGTTAGCGTTGAAGTGGCATTGTCGAGACTTTCTATGATGTGAGCTTCACAACTGCCGGTTTCACATAAGTCTAGGAGATTGTAACTTCCTATTATCCAACATTCCTCATCAAAATATAAAGTGGTTAAAGGGCGTAATACAGGCTCCTACTGATGAGTCGCCAGTAAGTACGAAACGACTGTGCATGAGATTATACTTTCCGTTCATGCTGCCTTTGGTTTATCCTTCTGGTGACAACTGAACTAATTTGTTATTTGCTTCGCAACACCTAATACATACTTGCATATATATTAGATCTTCGCAACAAACAGTATTTAAGATAACATTTGTTTGAATAAATTAATCGTCATAAAATTTAATAAAAATAATTCATCGCGGCTGTTGTAGTGATTAGAGCAATAGATTCCAAATTATAGGTGGCTAGGTATGAGCCCTGTCCGAGGAAAATTCTCGACTGTACATGATGAGTTCCCAATAATAACGGAAGTGGTCTACTGGATTTGTTTCCTTTTATTGATTTTATTAATTCATATAACCGCCCGCTCAACAAAGCTTCGATTAATTATATGAATGCAAGATTTATTTGTTTTATTTTTTACAGAAATACAATTAAATACAATTAAATTGAACCATTTTTGTTGTGATAAAATCCAAGTTCTTAATGAGTTAGCATTTGCATAGAGACGAATAATGTATTTACAATTGTAAAAAAATATAATTAAAAGTCTACTTCATGGATATACTGTTAAAAGCAAAAATAGCGGTAATTCGTCAGAAAAAAAACAATGCAGAATTATAATTATTCGAGAAATAAAATTATCACGCATTAATCAATACTGGCAAAACCTACTTTCTGAATCGGTGAGGTCCAGTTCGTTGTCGTGTAAAAATACATTATTCGCTCGTTGGACAATTTGAGTAAAATTCAACTCCACTTTTGTCATAATACCCTTCATTAAATTCATAATGTATGAGCTTCTTTAGGAAAGTTTGCACAACCCTTTTAAATGTCCAAACACAGTGAATAGGAGTTAGTATCCTGGCGCAGCGGAAATTCAGTGAATTAGCGAAGACGTTACTTTAGTTACCACAGGAGAAGTGAAACAGAGCACAATTAAACATGGCTTTGTCGCGACTTGAATCAATGGAAGTGATTATTCGCTAGGCTGAATTTGATTGGTTGAACGCAATCTTTTCAATAAATGGCTAGATTTACGTTTACGTGCTTGAAAGTACAACAGTCCACCTTGAATAGGCATGCATTAGCGCTGAAGGAATTAGATTTATGTCGTCGAAGCTAAAAAATAAATTAAACAGGTACAGATTTTATTTTAAATGCCTATACATTTGGGAGTAAAAAATAATATTTCTATCAGTTTAATTGTAGTAATCTATTGGTTTCCGCAAATTTAGACTCAATTGATTTAAAATTTTGGAAATCACTAAAAAATTAGAGTCGTATGCAAGCGAAAAATTAATTCAGTTTTACAAAAAATGAATATAGCATGAAAATGCTCATGCTTAAATCAACATATATTATGGAAAGCTATATATTATACAAAAGATAGGCATTTATGGTTAAGAAATACTTATATATATTTTTTATTATTTAAAAAAATTAATTTTTATTTATTATATCAATTAACGCTATGTATGAGACAGTTTATTTTTTGGGAAAACAAAACACTGAATAAATCAGAGTACAGAAAAAAATTAGTAAACTTGAAGAGTGTGAAATAATTGCGTACGCACACAATTGATTGGTTGTTCCCTTATTTCACACTCTCTCCATGTTTATATATATATATATATATATATATATATATATATATATATATATATATATATATATATATATATATATAGAAAATATCAATTAACGTCATGTATTACACAGTTTATTTTTTGAAAAAATTATTTGAAAAATCAGAGTACAGTTAGCAACGCGATTAAATCGATTCACTGTGGCTAAATTTCCTGATGCGGAGGGTAAAATCACCGACGGTACACAGAGTATGATTAGTTTCGACGCTAAGATTCAATTGCGTATTCTCTCCAAACAAATATTTACTTTTTTCCTGACAAAATATTTCCATAAAAAGTCATGTCATTACACATTTATTTAAGACGTTTTTAGATATAACTATAAATATTTGCCGAATCTAGTTTACACACACACATACACACACACACACACACACATATATATATATATATATATATATATATATATATATATATATATATAGTTTATCTTATAAAAATAGTTATATTTATAATATCAATTACCGTCATGCATTACAAAGTTTATTTTTTCGGAATAGAAGACACTTTGAAAAAATCAGATTACAGTTATCACCGCGATTAAATCGAATCACTGTGACTAAATTCCCAGATTCAGAAGATAATGAGAATTGTTAGACTTGACGACAAGAATCAATTGAGTATTCTCGCCAAAACAATTATTTAGTTTTTTCAGGAAACATGTTTCTATAAACACATGTCATTACACATTTATTTTAGGCGTATATAAAAATAAATATAAATATTAGCCGAGTTTTGTTTTCGCGCGCGAAAGGTTAAACAAGAGAGAAATTGTAAAACTGGAGAGACTGTGCAAAAAAGCAAACAAACCTTCAATTGCGTGCACACGCAATTGATTAGGTGTTCCCTTATTTCAGGTATTCTCCATGTTCTATGCGGCTCTCAACTCTAGAAGCCATGCGTACATTGTACGTGACTGGAAATGTCGACTGCTTAATTTCAATCCTGTCACACAAATTAATTCTTTTGCTTTAAATCAAGTTTGCGAGCTCGAAGTAAACACCAACCCCATTGTATTTAACCAGTCTACGAACATCATAACAAAACTACCGCCAGCTGCAACGCACTGACGCGTTTCGACCTTCCATGATCATCATCAGAGAACGACTGCAAACTGACTATCGAGGATCAAACCGCATTGAATATATATGGAAATCAAATTTAGATATGCGGCTCTCACTTCGAGCAGTCTTGCATACATTGAACTTGACTGGAAATGCCGGCTGTATAATTTCTATGCAATCACGAACATAAACTGTTTGCAGCTTTCGCCACACATATATAGGCAATAAAATTAAACAATAACTGATTGCGCGGGTGGTGGTAACAATTCTTTAAATAAAATTTGCGAGCTTGAAGTAAACACCAATCCCATTGTATTTAACCAGTCATCGAACAACATAACAAAACTACCGCCAGCTGCAACGCACTGACGCGTTTCGACCTTCCATGATCATCATCAGAGTACGACGGCAAACTGACTATCGAGGATCAAACCGCATTGAATATATATGGAACTCAAATTTAGATATGCGGCTCTCACCTCTAGCAGTCTTGCATACATTGAACTTGACTGGAAATGTCGGCTGCACAATTTCTATGCAGTCACGAACATTAACTGTTTGCAGCTTTCGCCACATATACATATATAGGCAATACAATTTAAACAATAATTGATTGCGCGGGTGGTGGTAACAATTCTTTAAATCAAGTTTGCGTGCTTGAAGTAAACACCAATCCCATTGTATTTAACCAGTCGTCGAACAACATAACAAAACTACCGCCAGCTGCAACGCACTGACGCGTTTCGACCTTCCATGATCATCATCAGAGTACGACGGCAAACTGACTATCGAGGATCAAACCGCATTGAATATATATGGAACTCAAATTTAGATATGCGGCTCTCACCTCTAGCAGTCTTGCATACATTGAACTTGACTGGAAATGTCGGCTGCACAATTTCTATGGCAGTCACGAACATTAACTCGTTTGCAGCTTTCGCCACATATACATATATAGGCAATACAATTTAAAACAATAATTGATTGCGCGGGTGGTGGTAACAATTCTTTAAATCAAGTTTGCGCGCTTGAAGTAAACACCAATCCCATTGTATTTAACCAGTCGTCGAACAACATAACAAAACTACCGCCAGCCGCAACGCACTGACGCGTTTCGACCTTCCATGATCATCATCAGAGTACGACGGCAAACTGACTATCGAGGATCAAACCGCATTGAATATATATGGAAATCAAATTTAGATATGCGGCTCTCACCTCTAGCAGTCTTGCATACATTGAACTTGACTGGAAATGTCGGCTGCACAATTTCTATGCAGTCACGAACATTAACTGTTTGCAGCTTTCGCCACATATACATATATAGGCAATACAATTTAAACAATAATTGATTGTTTTGTAGGTGGTAACAATTCTTTAAATCAAGTTTGCGTGCTTGAAGTA
>JAQBSW010010684.1:0-23155 GCA_029291075.1 Eudiplozoon nipponicum | reverse complement strand
TGATATTTATATGCAACTGCTGAAAAATAAACGTCGATTTTTTATTACTAGAATAAAAAAATAAAACATGCCGCTTCGGTGAAAAATCATGATTACTTAAATGTTTTTTTTAGCAGTAAGTGAAAACTAAGCAAAGTCTAATAATAGAATAAAAAATTCAAAGTTTATATAATATAATTACCAATAACAGAAAAAAATTTCTATTTTAGAAATTAATTGTGTTAAAAAGGAGTAAGCGAGATTTTGTAAAAAAATGTCTAAAAGTTAACTAAAAATAGTGCTGCTTATTTGGAAGTTGTATAAGAAAGCAAATAGGAGCAGATATAGAAAAAAGATGGAACAAAATTTATTTGGACAATAAGTCGAAAATAATTAGTTCAATTTTTTATTAAATAGAAAAGAATGTACGTATCAGCTATAAAAAAAACAAAGTTTTTGAAATAATTTGATAATGTGTTATTTTGATCACTATTCGATGTAGAAAATTTTATATTGTCCAAACAGTAAGAAAACTTATATTATTTAATTAGTAATTATTTGGACATAAATATGTTGATAATTATAAAAAGCCAAAAAAAATCACGCTGGTTAAAGCTAGTTCGTTTGATTTCTGTTCAAAATGCAAAGTAATTTCCGTTGAATATGGATGGTTTAAAACACTGCGTCAGAAACAGAAAATCTAAAAATATTGAATTAAACGCATAAATAAATGCCCAAATGATATATCTTATGTCTAGGTTATAGGATATCTAAGTTTTACATAGTAAATTCAACGACATGTAGCTTCGGTTTACTCTTAATACAAAAAAGAAACATAAAAAAATGAATTTCTGAAAATAATGCTTAGATTTTGCTGACGTTATTATATTTTCGGATTACGATCATTACAAGAAGCTACATAAATTTCTATTTTGAGAGATAAGCGGCTAATAAATAGTACTATTGATAGTCTAAAACGTTTTGTGGCGAATTATATGTGATCTAAATAATTTAATTAAATTTTAGGAACATTTGATAAACATCATTTCCACTGCATTTTTACAAACTCGCAATATACAGACAGTTCCACGTACTGTCGCGTTTCGAACTTCGGTGGTCACCACCTGAGCACAACGTTAAACTATGTAACGAGGATCAAAAGGTAATGCATATATATACGTATATGAAAGGGATGGTTCTGATTAATTAACTTAATGACAAAAAATAAATTTATGCATTCTAATACTAATTGAGGCAATACTATTGACATAAATACCCAAAAAAAGTAAAATATGAATTGCTTTAACTAATAGAAGGACACAAAATGAAAATACGAAATCAAAAATATATTCTGCGTTGTGGCATTATGTTTAGCTCAGCCATAATTATAATTCCTAAGAATTGATAAAAAATAGTTTACCAGGCATTTTTATTTAGAAATGAGTAATTTAAATAAGTTATGAAATTATTCTCTCGTACTTATCTTGATGAAACTATTTGTATTTGTCCTCTATAAATTTTGAAAACCATTAAATTGAGTTTTGAAATAATACAAAAACTAATTATATGTGCAGCATTTGGCATGAGGGAAAATGCTTATGCTATATTTATGAATTAACCTCGACAAATATATATAACCTAAATTTATGATTAGACAGCATGAGAAACTGGAGAAAAATCTTCTGCGGATATCCTATTTAATCCGGTTATCTAAATAAATAAAAGTAGTTTAAAATATATATTTCAAAGGAGCAGTGTAACAAAATAAATTTATTTTAAATATTAACTATTTTTACATAATCTGTACTAGAATTATGTTTAAAAAAGTTATGCCGCAATATATAATGAGCTGGTTCCAATTTGTGAAGTTTACTTTGAATAAAATGAAAAAGTTCTTTTCCAGTGAAATCGTTTTGTATTTAACAGATACCTACAAATGAATCAATAAATTGTAGAATTTCCATAAATGATTTTTTTCTGCTGATGAAGGAATTAAATTGATTTCAATATTGTCAACAGACGACTAACTTCGAGAAATTGGATGAAACGGGTAACTTGATTATCGGCTCAACTTTAGCATATAATATAAATGACAAATAAAGAATAATTACATCTGCAAAAACGTCATATGATATATTATTTTTCTCTTCTAAAAATATATCTATAGTTAATTTAATTAACGGAAACGAGAATTGCCGTCATTTTTACTACTGATATGTGCATTTATTGAAAGTGAACTTGGGTCCGCTATACACGAAATATCAAACATTTCCGCGATGATTTAACATAAATTGGTAATCAATCGTACTTCGCAAAAGTGTGTGCGATTATTATGCAGGGAAATCTATATTTCACACTCACTACTGACTAGGTCAAAAGAGAATATTGTAATTAATCATACGGACAACATAGCCTCTTTGTTAGAATAATACGGTGTCAGCCATTGTTCGCATAAGTAGTTGGCACAAAGTGATTTTGAGGTAATCAGTAAGGATATTTGCCATAATTTGTCAACAAAAGAAGGAAATATTTCCTCTTCCATAGTTCAAAATGTTTAAAGTTATGTTTCTAATTATGCAGTTTTTTTTAAATCCCAGCTATTGGACTAACTAGATTCCAGATTGACTGGCATTTCAAAGTTTTTGTTCGAATTGCCAATTTTGACAAAAAAAATTAATTAAATATTCTTGTTATGCCAATTGTTCTATTCAGAACCAAATGTTTTGGAATATGCATTAGATGCAAATTGAAGATAGCATGAAAACAATAGTCAATGAGCAATGCATTTTGTATCAGCAAATTACCAATAAAATATAAACATTTCAAAATTGTAAAATGCATATTTCCTAAAACACATTGAAATAGAATCAGGTTATTGGTATTTTCATTAAATAATATAATATATTTTTAACTAATAAATTTTTTTTTACAGTGTCAATATTTTATTTTAAGCGCTAGAGTATTGGTCAGAAGTTAATATAAACTTGTATGTTAGTTTTAACGTTTTCTGTATTCTATTTTGATGAAAATTTGTACATTTTATAAAATTAAAGGTAAAAAGCTTGGCACATTATTAGGTATCTAACGTATTAATGTCAAGCAGCGTTTCTACAGAAGACCAAAGATTTAAAATGAAATTTTATTAATTCTAATAAATATAGGAAAAAAAGAAATGGTTATAAAAGTGAAATACTGTGATTGTATGCTTCCTTTTAATTTCTCAGTAGTTCTATACTATCTATGTCTTAAAATGGAACACAATTGTGGAGTTAAAATAAAGTGTTTGCTAGCTATCATTTTAGTGAAAAGTTCCTAAATAAAATTTGATTTAATATAATAAATTAAAATTCCATTTTTACTTAAGACTTGAAACAATAAGGATGTCGCAGGTGATGAAATCATTTATTTTCGTAATGTTTGTGCACATTAGGTTGATAACAGAATCATTTATGCCCAGTCATACAACATAATGCACTACTAACGGTCAATTATAATGGCACGGCTGTCATAAACCACGCAAAGCGTAAATTCTAATATTGTGAAGAATACCACAGTATTGGATGAATATTTGGGACGATATGAGATAGGTTTTACACACCGTAGAGTTTATGCTCATTTTTTCCGTATTGGTAGTCAGTTGCCTAATATTTATATAGTGTATCCTTCTCTAATTTCAACCAAGCTATTTACTTTTAGCATAATCTGATCTTTATAAAACAGTGTTAGCTCGTGTTACGAAATACCTAGGAAAGGCAATATGCGCCAGGAAACGTAACGGACGGCTTTTGTGATATTTATTATGTATGTATAAAATATTAAGACGATATTTTATTAGATACAGACCTCAGATAGATTTTTATAGCAGTCGAGCGCGAAAGGCAATTTCTGACCGTTAGAATTATTTACTCAAGTATGTATAAGGTGTTGGAACCTGGTAACAAATTAGTTCAGTTGTGACCAGAAGAATAAACCAAAGGCAGCATGAACGGAAAGTATAATCTCATGCACATTCGTTTCCTGCTTACTGGCGACTCATCAGTAGGAGCCGCTATATATTTAGGTCAAGAATGTGGGATAATTGGAATGTACAATCTCCTAGACGAATATGTAATCTTCCAATAGTGAAGCTAACACCATATAAAGTCTACGACAATGTGATACTAACACTATGGCTATTGTGTTAGTAACCGATACCAACATTATTGTACCGAAAAGGTAAATGGTACTAACACTGTGGTTTCCGAGTCGGAACATGGCACCAACATGATGGATATCAATGTATGCTATAGTTCACCAAAATTGAGAATTGCAACAATTTCTGAACACCTGTTAATCCAGTAAATCCATACACCCTGGCCTTGATCGATATCAGTTATCAAATTTCGCGGTAAGCATGACATCATTCAATTCAATATATAACAGTTAAATACTGTTTGTTGCGGACAACTAATATATATGCAAGTATGTATTAGGTGTTGCAAACCTAGTAACAAATTAGTTCAGTTGTGACCAGAAGGATAAACCAAAGGCAGCATGAACGAAAAGTATAATCTCATGCACACTCGGAAACCATAGTGTTAGTACCATGTACCTTTTCGGTACAATAATGTTGGTATTGGTTACTAACACAATAGCCATAGTGTTAGTATCCTTTACAGACTATTTATATATATTATATAGTTTGAGTTAGCGTTGAAGTCGCATTGTCGTAGACTATATGATGTTAGCTTCACTATTGCAGTTTACACATTCGTCTAGGAGATTGTACCGTCCTATTATCCCACATTCTTGACCAAAATATATAGTGGTTAAAGGGAGTAATACCGGCTCCTACTGATGAGTCGCCAGTATGCACGAAACGAATGTGCATGAGATTATACTTTCCGTTCATCCTGCCTTTGGTTTACCCTTCTGGTCACAACTGAACTAATTTGTAACTAGGTTCGCAACACCTAATAAATACTTGCATATATATAAGTTTTCTGCAACAAACAGTATTTAACTGTTATACATAGAATTATTTACTGTTAGAGAACTTCATGAAAAGATATATAACGTAGATCATTAAATCAAACTTGTTCCATTAAAAGTTTATCTCGTAAAATATGTCATCAAAACAGATTATAATTCGTTTGAAAATTATTGCTCAAAATTTTGTTCAAATTAGAAAAATTAATGGCAATGCATAAAACACAGGTTTGTTAGATGACGTTCACAGTAGGGTAAATATCACAAACGCTTTTAGCCTCCAAATGTATCATTTTCATTTGCAGAAAATTTTTTTCGCATAGCTTCATTGTAGATAATATATGCAGTGAACAAGAATAAAATAATTAGTTTCTCATTTGCTTTGAAGAAAAAATATGAAATTTATATGAAATATGGTATTTTTATTAAAAACCACAACTAAATTTATTTTCATTTTATAATTTAATACAAAAATAACTATGGTCGATTTTGCTAAATAAGAATACAGTGCTCATAATGCCCTTTTCATGTGCAAAATAGCAATTTTATTGTATGCATTAGAAGTTTCTTTCTCATATTCTTCTCAAGTATCTACAATCGTATATATATATATATATATATATATATATATATATATATATATATATAATTTCAATTTATTCGTTCACAGTTACTTTTGTGTCAGGTGTGAAGTAGGTTAAATGACGAGTTCACACATTTTGGAAAAACATTTTACTTTGTTTCCGTAGAAGCTTATGCATTTTAAAAGCTATAAATACGAAAGGTTACGTCTTTATTTGAACAAACTAAATCAATAGAATGCTTAGTTTTACTTTTACAAACTTATTTATTTTCAGTACTTTGAAATTATTGCGGCTTTTCTTGAAGTTTATCTAACGCATTCTGGTGACTTGGTAAATATACAGATATTAATTCATTTAGATACTATTTGAGTAAAATGTACTTATAGTAGTCCTAAGTGAATTAATTTATCATCCAAAATGTAAGTGAATGTTGTTTTAAGATAAACAAGTGCTATACGTATTTCTAGTTTTGAAATAAAACAAACCATTTCTTAGTCTCAATTATTAATAAATTTAGAACTTGCTAGTTCGTCAATAGAGCTTTGAGGCAAGCCAAATATATTTATAAAGTTTAAAAAATGGGGCCTCAATTTCTTTGCATAAATGACGTATTCTATAGGAATACCGACTCCATTATGGCGAAACCGTTATTGTGATAACTATTTAGGCAATTTTTTATACGCCAAAACCCAACACTGCATATTACGCAATTAAATAACTTTAAGCGTTTTTCGTACTTACCTTTAGCATTTAACCGACAAAGTAAATATCAAAAGTTTGCATTGGAACTACAGCAACTGGAAAGATGTGGCAATCTTAATTTAACCAAAAGTATTCAAAATATTTTCCTGTCTGAACGGTGTAAGATGCGGTGTCAACCATGTCTCGATGGCCGATCGTACATGGGCTAACGGGGCTATAGCGGTGGTGTCACCAGGGCGTGGTGGATTTCCGACCGGCAATCGGATCTCCTATAAAATACCACATGAGCCCGACGACGGCACCATGACTCGGCGTGTGTTCCCCGCCACAAAAGGGTTCAACAGCCACAGGATTACATGGACTCCTGGACAGTACCCCGTACTTCCGAATGGCGAATG
Organism: Eudiplozoon nipponicum; assembly: GCA_029291075.1. NCBI lineage: Eukaryota > Metazoa > Platyhelminthes > Monogenea > Mazocraeidea > Diplozoidae > Eudiplozoon > Eudiplozoon nipponicum. The sequence continues at coordinate 16,524 of JAQBSW010010684.1, read as the reverse complement.
AGCTCTCAACAGCCACCGGCAACCATGCAACTTACTGCTGCCTTGCAGACTGCGCTTGGATGTGCAAAGGCTAGAGGTGCGTCCTCGATCAAAAAGCCGAGTGGTGAGGGGACACCACTTGTACCAAATTCCCAAGAAACTCCATGAAATCAATGGAGCCGGCTTATTCTCCAAAAGGAGTCAGCCGCAGTAAAGTAAGTAAGTAAGTATAATTAAAGTTTCCTGCCTTCGAATTTATTAAGTTAAGTCTACAATTGTTTGTCAGAATTAAATATAGTAGCAATTAAATTTTCGAATGAATCATTGCCAGCTGGCGGTAGTTTTGTTATGTTGTTCGACGACTGGTTAAATACAATGGGATTGGTTTTTACTTCATGCTCGCAAACTTGATTTAAAGAATCACGGTATTCGCTTGCTGAATTCAGTTTGAACGCATTAGATTTCAAACGTGGCATTTTAGAAAATAATATTTATGCTTATTTTGTCTTCTCACTAACTTCATTACGAAGTTAGTTGATCATTTTCCCATTAGAGGCTAAGGTGTTTGCGATGAATAATATTAACATATCTGTTAACAACAAATGGAATTAAAAGATTGTCATGATCAAATAGAATTAACCGTTAGTAAATAGAAATTGAAATATGGATATGAGGAAAAATTGTGGGAAACCCGACAGTTTAAATTATATAAGCATTAAAAGAATAAACTTACTCTAGCCTTCTTAATTCAATATTACGATATTTATTTCCAATTTCATCACATATTACAAATTGAAGCCTCAAATAATGATACACTCTGAAATATGAAACTATTAGTAGTTCGTGCATGTTTAAGAATTATACATATTTAGGGAATTAACTCGACAACATAAGAACATATTTAGAGATATATACAAGTTTACTTTATCAACAAATGCGAGCATGGCAAATGCAATTAAATAAAACTTGAAAGATATTATTCAACAATAGCCGCCTTTGCCTTTATATAATAATTCGAATTTTCGGCTTCTTGATTGTTTTAAATCTTACTTTGTTAAAGTTTAAAAAAATAGATTAAGAAGGGCTATTTGGTTTAAAAATAAAAAGCTATTTTGAAAATTTGCAAATTTAATCTATTAATTAATCCAAGAAGAAAATGTTACCTAATTGGCTACACAGTGGCTAATATAAAACATTTCTTAGAAACAAAAATAGTATAATAATTATCCTATTTATATTAATTGTTGTAGTTAAACTAGCATAAACAAGCATATTTCACGGTTATTATGCAAAAGTAAGTGTCAAATATATCATTATTTTTAAAATATGAATACCAATAAATTAATAAATAGGCTCAGCAAGAAATCGTGATAATAAATAAAGTTTTCTGTGGGTTGACTGTTGTAAGAACGACAAAAATTGCTTGTAATTAAAGATTTCTTAATGGGCCATTTTATGTAACTTTTATAAAAGTAACATATCATGATCATGTCAGTAATTTCCAAAAAAAAACAATTATTTAAACATTTCAGAGTATCTGATGTCGATAAACGTGATAAGGTAACATAAAACATTAATGTGCAATATATAGTAATGATGCTTTAATGAAATAAAGTAAAAAAACAATATTACGACGAACTTTGAACGAATAAAAAACAATAGTGAAAACTATGACGAAGCCTTAAAATTTAAATGGTTACGTGCCACTGTACCTTAACAGCATAATCAACCACACAGTCCGCTTTACATGAAATGATAAAGGCAATGCAAACTATTACAAATTCAGTATGTGTATTTTAGCCCAGCTCTTGCTATTAACCTGTGATAATGCGATCAATTTTTCCAATCTGTGAGGTATTAATTAATTTGAATGAAAGAGGGCATCAAGCGAAACAGGTATGTCATTTACTAAAAATATTTCCAAAATTAATATGAGATCAAGGGTATAGGCCAATTTGCTGTCAGTCAGAGCACTGGCGGCCTCCAGCTAGTTGTACTGACAAAATTAACGTGAAATATTACTTTAAAAGATGGATGTAACTATTATTTTCTAATATTAAACTTCAAATTAGCTTTTTTTGCAGTTAACACTAAACGCTAAATATCTGAATGAAGACATCCGATTAACGACATCAAACATAGTTTGCAAATTAAAACAACCGACGGCGATTTAAGCCAATAGCTCTTATAAACTAATGTACCACTTGGCAATATTGAACTGGAAAGTATCAAAGTGCAAATAGGTAAACAGATTTCATTACTCTTCATACATATTATGCCCTGAATAACTATAAAATGTGGAGTTGGTTCTTTCTCAAGTGTAAAATTTCTATTTTTAAATGCACGTATTAAGTATGAAATAAAACTTATTGACAAATATATGACTACTTAATCAATGTGGAGTTTACATCGGCAACGCATACGCAATAAATATTATAAAAAGCTGAATAAATTAAATGAAAAAAATATCAAATACAAAACTGCCAACTAATGAAAAACCAAAAGCTTTCCAAAATGCTATCATTATAGTGATAATTTTGCGAATATTTATTTAGCTTTAAGACTAAAAAAGATTGAAATGAGTAACTATATTTATGAAATAAAATGTAATACGTTTAACTTTTTACATGGTCCTATTTTATGAAAGTATACCTTTGATAATTTAATTTTAGTCCTGAGAACAAAAGTGTCTTTTATGCAAATCGCAGACCGTATTGACATGTAATTGAAATTGCATTAAGTATTCCGAGTTCAACAGAGAAACAATCACAAGAAATTTTGTATTTATATAACCAAATATGTGTGGCAAAATGTTGTTTATTAATATTTCACAAAAAGTTCAATCTAATTCCTAATTAACCAAAAAAGATGCTATTGCATTGCTTACTTATATTTATAGAATATACGAATTAATTTTAACATTTTCGCAAAACTGTATTGTATGAAATATATTTTTGTTCACTAAATTTTAGACCTGAATACCAAAGTGACTGTTATGCAAATTGTAGACTGTTTTGACATGGCGGCGAAATTACATTAAGAATTCCGATATAAATTGAGAAATTGTCTAAAAAATGTTTGCATTTATATATATATAGCAAAATATATAGCAAAATTAAGGTTAGTAATAAACTTTGTTGTTATTGTTTATTCGCGAAAAAAAACTAGCTGTAATATTGTTTGGACACAATTTACATGTTGTCAGTTCAATATTAGCTGAATCAATCAAGGCTTCTCTCGTTTTAATATAATATGCAAATAAAAATTGCTAAAAACAATTGAACGTGCTTTTTTACAGTATTAAGCAAAAGCTGAATTCAGACTTTTAGAAAATTAGGCTCAAGTAAGGAAAGAGCAAATTTTAAGTATACTTATAACCGAAACCGATCTTTAGCACACTTATCTCAGAAAAGCTTATTTTTACTTGTCTATTATTATATTTCAAGCACTTTTGGTTACCGAAAGCCATATTTAGATCTTCCTTGTACTTAATGTTAAGTAGAACGTGTGGAGATACACATAAATATTTAATCATTATATTAATTATAATGTCATGATATGTTCCAACAAATAATTAAACTTTACAATGTGAGATAGTGACACAAGTAGAATTTTCCCATGCAGTAAACTGCAAGTCATTCTAAATGCAATAGAAAATTATCGTATTGAAAACATTCACAGAAAAATCAGTCAGATGTACATGGAAGTTCCTCTGGGAACTATAGGCAAGTTGGAATTATGAATTTAAAAAATGTTTCGTTTTGTTGTAGATGTTTAATTTCATATTATCTGAAACTTGGTTAAAAAAACAAATATCAATCAGAAATTTTAATATCATTCTTTCAATTTTGACTAACCAAAATATACAAAAAACATCCTAAGATATATATGTATATATATATATATATATATATATATATATATATATAGCACAGCTATATTTGTAGTCATTTTATAATCATGTACAGAACATAATTTACAGTTTACTAGTCATTTTTATTAATCAAAGTTTCCATTTACTTTTTTTCTTCGAACGGGCTGGTTTTGTAATTGTCCCAATGGAATGCGGTTCTATCACATCGTTGTTTACGGCGACGTTTCGATGCCAAATTTCCAGCACCATCCTCAGGCAACTATAAACAGCAAAATACTCACAATAGCAGATTTAAGCAAAGGTTGTACTGCTATTTTGAGAATTGTGTTGTTCATAGTTGCCTCAGGTTGGTGCTGGAAATTTGACATCGAAACGTCGCCAGTAAACAAAGATGTGATAGAACCGCATTTCAATTGGGACAATTACAAACCCAGCCCGTTCGAAGACTAAAAGGAAATGGAAATTGTGAACAATCGGATCGTTGTGAAACTGTTTGTGCAAAGCTAGAAACCGCGTACGCAAAACGCGACATTGGAAAATATGAAGCTCGCACTCCGCAATAAAACTTCAAAAAATACATATTCATTAATGTTGTTATTGCTAAATTTAGAAAATTCGTCAATTTCGAACATAAGATTATATTTTAAAAAACAGTCTTTCTAGGTTGTTTAATATTTTAATGACATTATAACAATTTTTTATTTGGCCTAAGTAAACTCGGTTAGAGCGAGCGTAACAGACCTTCATCTCATTGTCAGCATATTGATATGAACAGATCAAGTTCCATAAAAGCAGCCAGTCAACCACACTCAAATAGAAGTCCTACGGCGATCAGTCCTAGTAACTGTAGTGCAAATCATTGAAAATGGGGAAACAAAATCGCAAATTTCCTCAGATTATATCAAGATAATACAGTATGTAAATTTCCACGGTAGCTGATTAGCAGTCTGCATCAGATAAATAAAATCTCTGTACCAATCCTGTTTCCAACTTAAACGATATCTCGTCTGTAACGACTTGGAAGTAAAGATTTACAACGCGTCGTTAATGGAGGCCTTACACATATATTCATTAAGTTATATCTTAAATTTCAACAGCATTGCAGTGACAGATTTGCTCACCATTAAATTAAAACTGAATTTTTTTTGTTCATGAAAGTTTGATTTCATTCGCACCCTTCTCACAAATCGGAGTATCCGGAATGTCATGTAAAATTTTCAAAAAATGGATCACCGTAGCTTATTCTAAAGGGGTATTTCTAAATTTTGATGCAGCATCTATTCAGTACGTTGTTTTATTAGCAAATTCCTTCTGATTTATTTCTAATTTTGATCCAAAAATATTTTTTAAATGCATGTTTCAAGTACATACAGAGAGAAATGATTTTGAATGAAAAATATAAAATTACGTTTTTATTCCAATCGATTGTTGTTTACACTTTTAAATGTTGACATGTTAACGCAAATATCGGGCGGAGTAGCTAATTAATAAAATCCACAACATCTGTCCCAGAAGATGATCCAAAGAAGTTAAGAACTCTTAACTTAATCGGAAATTACTGATAAAGTAATCCTAACATGATACGAATATGATTTGACTAACTTAAAATTTATTCACAAAGTGAGGTCGGAAACAACCACTGTATGATAAAAATGACGAAATTTTGGCGGCCTTTCTCTAATTCCATTAGAACGCTATAATATTTGACTGGCCGCGAATAAGTGCGTGCAAAATGAACAATGCGCGAACTTAATAAATCCTAACGTGCAGAAGACGCCAATTTGATAATGAACAACAAAATTGTTAACAACACATTCCTGCAGACAAAACAAGAGGCAAACTCTTATGTGACGCTATGTAGGTAAAGGCTACGGCCTTGGTTGGGGACTGGAGCTGTATGCTAATCATGAAATGTGCACACTCCGCCAATGTAGACCAAAAATAAATACACAGCAAAACAATTGTCATTAGTAATTAATGTTTTATCGCCATGTAGCCATGAAAGGAATAAAGAAAGATATTTTTTTTAAAAATAACGACAGGAATAAAACTTAGGCACATAAATTATTGGAGACATTTATTAGGGCGAGGCCCTGGTTACTTTGAATAAATTTAACTAAATAAAACACAGTAGTTCAGAAAATTAAACCTCTTCATGAGGTCCAAGTCAGCTTTAAGGCAAGGCAACATCGGCAATAAAAGTTGCCTGCAGTTTGCACTATTTTACGGCATAAACCCAAGCAAATCACACCGCTAACTGCACAACTAACGAAAGAAAGTTACGAAACAGGTTCTAATAGAAATATGTAAAACACGGGTACCGCTAGGCTTGACTCGATGACATATCTCGCAGGATTTCCAACCAAGAAATATGATGCCAATATGGGCCACATTTTGGCAAACGAGTGGGTCCTATACTACAGAACTTTGATGTCGTCGAATTTAACTCATTCTTCTAAGTCCAAATTTGTCCAACGTTTCTCTGGGGCTCGATGAGAAAACAGGGCTTTACTTGAAATCGAGTGGAGGGCATATAAAATACGTGACTGAGCCAACGTATTTAATGGAGCCTTATTTATTTTTAAAACAAAGACCACTTGCCGGTCGATCAAAAACTCCGTCTACGGATGTCAGCGTTGGTTATTCGCTGGTAGCAACCAAAATATGCTGTTCATGTAACAACGATAATCAAACAGATGTAAGCGTGTAAAATCCCAATCAATAAGGGGAAAATTTTCATTAATGTATAATACAGCTGCGCGTTCAAATAAATTGTTAACACAATATTTATGGCAGATTGAAACATTCCACTTTCACCATAAATAGTAAAGTTTGAACAAACTTACTTTAGTTCTCGCGATTCTCATATTCACCTCGTCAGACACGTAGTCTGAGTTACTGATATAGCTGAAATAGTATGTAAACATGAAACTATGTCCATATATTCACTCTGCTGTCGCAGAGTTGGAAATGGGTGGTACGTAATACTGTAAAAGCATAAAAAATTTGGTGGGTGCAAATTTTATACCGATGCTCAGAACAACGGTTTCTAATCTATTTAAACAGAACCTCGATAATCGATTAATAATAGAATGGTCAAAATCGAAAAATCTGTTGCTCGGGAGAGCCTCAACACCCACTTATTGAACGTGTGGACATAATAGCATTTACTACAAGTTAAACAAAAATGTGGGAAAGAAGATAGCTTTGACGAGCACCGATGCTGGTAGAAATGTTGTGTGTTAATTCGTTGAATACCTTAACGCGACAAGATGTGTTTATGTAGAGAGCACGTATAATATTTAAAAATTTAGTGAACACACCAAATTTAATAGAATATTGCAATCCACTTTGTAAACGCACTCTTGAAGTCCAGAAACACGATTACTGGAGGATGGAGATATACATGTTACAGTACAAGAAGGTGTTCTAAAGATAAAATATTATCTATAAAAATATCGCCCTGACAAATTCGACATGTTCTTCCCTAAAACGACGTAAGATAATCGAAGCCGATAACTAAGATAGACAAGCTTATAGCACGAGGTTCATGGTATGAAATAATGATCCTTTATTTGATGATAGGAAGGGCGGTCGTGTAATTACAACTCCGTCTCCTATTTTCGTTTAGAACGAAAATGTTTAGTCATCACTGCCGAAATTTTTTCTCTAATAATAGTTAATGAACTCGCACGCAAATCAGCGGTGCTTGCAGTTCAACGATGTTTAAGACAGGATTGCATTTTATATAACTAACTCTGGTGTTTGTTAGAGATTAAAATTCCCCACTGTTAATTCAGGCATTTTGTCCAAAATTGGGACTGGCGAAGGAGACAGTGAAAAGTGATCCTTGACTTGCTCTTACCTCCTATCCAGAAACCTTATACTATCCGGAATTAGAAGTTTGTTAATAACATTTATAGGTTGGCAAACTTCTTTTTCTTGGTACTGATGCGCGGATAAGTTGGAAAAAGCAGCGGATATTAGCTGGCGCCGACGTTTCTTTCATATCTTCAGCCTTTCTGAGTAAAACCTTTTCTAGATCGACTTTTATGTTAAGCTTAATTTGACTTCTTACAACTTCATGAGTATTAAGTTAAGCCGGTCTTCATGGAGTTTGACACCTTGTATTGATTTCCTCGTTATATTTTAACAGATATACAATGAGTTTTTGTATCGGAGCCTACAATGCCACACACAGTTACATTTTAGCAAAATTTATCTTTTCCTTGCCCAATGAATATTTGAATTATTGCCATCAAGTACATTTATCTTTGGAAGGAGAGTTGTACGAGTTTTTATACAGCTATTTACAATTAATCCTTGTTTATTTTTACGCGAGATCTTCATCTGGATTAAAGAAACTTAAGTTTATGCCTAGAACGGATAAGTGCGTGGTCCGAGAAGACTTAAGTGGTCCAAAGTTAGCAACAATACTAGATGCAACCACGCCATCTATAACTAATTGCTACGTGATATATTCGAGTTCACCCTTGTTTGGAAGCTGGAAGATGACATGTGGTGGAACGTGTTACACTACGACCAAATAAGTGTAATCTATCTTCCGTGCCGCTATCCAACAAACACTCACTATAATTGTTTCACCTGGAGCTTAAAGTGTATCTTCCACCTAAATAAAATTATGCTTTACTTAAGCGTCAAACTTGAGCATTTATGTCGCCCATAACCTAGACTATATATGAACCTAAACCTTACTTAATGAAGAGCTTAGGTAGGTGATTAAAGTGTCCTTGCTGCTGTCTGTGCGCACTCGGTGGGAGCACATGCAAATAGAAAAAAATGGTAAGCTGAATAAATTTTCTAGAATAATTTTGGTGGATCTATTTAATTCGGCTATTTACAAGCTTTCATCCAATTAAACAAGCTTCAGCTCATCAGCTAAAGACAATACCGATGCTCCATTTATCGGCTAGAGAAAACTCCGTAAAACTACATATTCGAAGACTGTAACGCATGCTTAAAAATGCTGCACCAAAATCTGTTACGCAGCAAATAGCAAATTCTAATTTCTGGCACGTATGGTCAAGAGCTCCTTGTTCGTCATTATATTTTAATGTTTGCATATCAAATGATGAAGGTGTCTGAAGTAACGTGATTTCGCTTATCCACTCAGCTTTTAAGGCGACGGATGGCATACTGTGCAACGTTCGATGAAGTATGCAATCATTATAATTTATCCATGCATAAAATTATGGCTTTAAATAAAAATAAAGTCGCCCAATACAAGTGTGGATAATTTATATTCAGAGTTTTCTTTCTCCTAGATAGTCCGCCAACCAAGGCTATTGAGCACTATCTGCCCAAAAAAATATTCAAACTGCACAAACAGATTGGGGGCGAAAACTAGATAGGCACTTTGATAAAAATTCTTTAACAATGTATGCGAGACTGCTAAAGGTGAGAACCGCATATCTAACTTTAATTTCCATATATATATTGAGTGCGGTTTGATCCTCCATAGTCAGTTCGCCGTCGTACTCCGATGATGAACATGGAAGGTCGAAACGTTTCTGTACGTTGCAGTTGGCGGTAGTTTTGCTATGTTGTCCGACGACTGGTTAAATCCAATTGGATTGGTGTTTACTTCCAGCTCGCAAATTGATTTAAAGAATGGTTACCACTAACCGCGCAATCAATTTTCGTTAACTAGATGGCAATGTTCCAGTGAGGAGATTGCAGAATGTATATTAAATAACTCTCCAAAAAATCCAAAACCAACCGTACATTTAGGATATGCCATGAAGTTTCAATTACCTATCATTCATGAAAATGGTAAACAATGTTTAGAACACCTAAAATATAAGTCTTCCTATGTTAAACTTAGGAAAAATATTTTAGCAATATCAAATAAAAATTATTCACAGGTAAAATGACATTCATCTAATCAATTAGTGAAGTATACGTCCAACTGAATAATTAATGATTTATTGCATAACAACGCAAATCTGACAATATATATATATATATATATATATTTATTTTATTTATTTATTTATTTATATATATATATATATATATATGCTACAAATATCCTGCCAAAAACATCAATTTATCACCAGTTCCCGAGGTGTCGTACTGTCTACCATAATGACAGATTGGGTGAGGCTAGCAAAATCTCTTAGTCAAAATAGATGCCAAACAGGCTCTAACAAATGGGAGGACTAAGAAAGGCATAAGTTTGTATGGAAATGAAGATTATTTGTAATGTGCGGCGGTAAATGAGTGCAAAAAAGTGAAGGAAAACTCTTAAGTTTCGACGTGTTCGAAAACGGACGAAAAGGGTCGACTTGATGAATTGTCTTTCCTTTATAATGTAATACTACCAATATATATATATATATATATATATATATATATAAATATATATATGCGTATATATATGCATAAATCTGTTAATATATGTATGTAATGAACATGCTATAGATCCCCAATTTAATATCCATTCTCAAATTGTTATTTTATTTCTATTGTAGAGACAGATTATTTGTATCTATGTATCAATTTTTGCCGACATCGATGCCAAATAGAACGTAAATTATTAGAGAACAGGCCAAAACAAATCAAACTTTAGTGGGCTTTGCGGCAGCGCTGGCGTATTGAATGAATGCTAAATCCCGAAGATAAATACACCTGTATACTTAATGAGTTAACTTCGCTGTCATATGCGGTATATAGTTATAGAATATATATATATATATATATATATATATATATATATATATATATACATATATACATATATATACTATCGGCATTGAATTATTTCTGCAAAAGTTAAGAAGGGAAATTGATAAATTTGACATATTTGGTCATCACTCCACATTCATCGTTTTTAGGTCGAAGTGTTCCGAATCAGTCATTTAATGCTATTTTCAATTTTGGGTTTTTTATCCGACTTACTGGTAATTACATCTATTTTGTTCAATTTTAAATTTTAAAATGTGACCCACGTAAATTCACCTGTAGGAGACTAATACAAATAGAAATTGGAAACAGAAGCTAAATGTCATTTCAAGCATAGTGGTATGATTAAATTAATAGGCTTAATTCAATTTCTTATTTTGCGCATAACAATATATTAAAATATATCTTAATAAAAACAAACAAGCGATATAAAATGCTAAACTAAAACAACTTTTTAACAAGGGATATTTTAAGAATTCGGCACTTATTAGTAAGGGCTGCTGCAATAAAGAGTAAAACAGGTGGTCTTTATTATTTTTAGATCCGCCATTTAGTCGGCATTAGTAAAACATCAATTCAATTGCTGCAAATTGACCTTTGCTCTGGCTGTTAGGACAAGGAATTTAGTACAGAACGATCAGTTTCTCTTCTTTTCAACCAGTAAAAAATTAAGAATAACTACGGAACAAAATCCGGAAATAGAAACAAAAATAAAAGTCCTCTGAGAAATAGAAATGTTGCCTGCATTTTTTTACTAACTCATGAGGGGATTCGGAGTTTCTTTATTTTCAAAGCATGCTTATGATAAATTCAAGCGAAAATTAAAATGTCTGAGTAGTGTACATGAATAATTTATTATAAAATTATAAATAACAAGTCTGTTATGAGGAAAAAGAAATATTTGCAAAAACGTGTTAAATTTTATTAAATGAAATCCTGAAATATAAGATGTTCGTAAGGCATTACAATGGTCATACCTCTAGAACAAATTTCGTACCAAAGTTTTAATATTAAATAACGAGACAAATTATCTACTTTTACGAGTGTTAAAGAAATTCAGTTATTTTTAATTTCGCAAAATCAAGACATTTGTTTAAATAAATGAAAAATATTTAAAAAGATAATAAATTTTTATTTCTGTAGTTATTATTGTTCTTTTTTAAACGGCATTTAGGTGGTACCACCACACTATATTAAAATATATTTCTTAATATTTAATGACGCACTTATAACGTATTTTGTGCAAAATTTTCATTATAAAGCGTTTTGTATTAAAGTGATGCTCGTATTACAATTAAAAATGGAAACTTCCTATATTAATATGTGTTTGTTTGAGAATAAAATTATTTAAAACGAAACGATATCTTATATTTTTTCAAAAAATTTTGCTCCGGCTGGCCTTCTTGCATTGGTAATAAGCAATCGCACCTTCAATGAAAGATTTATCACACACACCCAAGATTATACTTAATATTTATTGCTTGATATTTCGAGCGACACGTCGGTCGTTTTTTCAACATCAGTGCTCCTCATTTCAACGACACACCTAGGAATTCACGACCAAGTAACACAAAGTTTAAATGAGAAATGGTTTATAAATTATTCACGCGCAGATTTATTTCTGTTAATGCAAACCATAAGTGGTTCATAGTCAGCGTATATGCCTTTATTTTATCAGGAAATAACATGCACACACGCATTAACTGTTATATATGTATAGATTTCACAAAATTATTATTTTTAAAGTAAGCATATTAGTTACTTAAGTTAGTAATACTGTACAAGTTCATGTGATTATCAACCCTCAAATTAGCTTTAAATATAGGTTACAGCCAAAAGTGAAAGATTAACTCAAAATATTTTAACGCATTTTATGCTAGAATAAAATTTATCATGATATGATCAGAGCCGTACGATAAAAGAATTATATCTTACAGGATAAAGTTTTAAAAAGAAGCAAAATCTTAAATTTCATGCATTCATAATTAAGTAAGAAGGCATCGCTATATCGGAAAATACAAAAGCAGTGGCAGAGAAAATAAAACAATTATAATATAATTTCTAATTGTAAGCAAACTGAAAATGAGGGCTTTACGATATGAGCATTTAAGATTTTAAAGAAAAATTTAATTAAAATAAAACGATAATTAAAATCTTAATTGTGAACCTTTTGTAAAAAATTCTTAGGATGTTCGTTAACAGTTTCTTTTATAACAAAATTCAAAACTGAATGAATTTCCTTTCTCACACTATGCAATACTTAGTTTATACTATCTATATATATATATATATATATATATATATATATATATATATATATATATATATATCATGGGACAGGTGCCTATCTGAAGATCGCAACATTGATGAATGTAATTTTTCTCACCGCCCGCTCAAAGCAGTGTTTTATTAAATTAGAAAAGCCTTTTCAATCTTTCATTATCATGCGTTAATTTATATATTTTAAGATTTTTATTATTTTTATAAATTCTTGTTGTTCGAGATAGATTGTTATCGTTGGCTCCGTTCACATTAAAAAAAATTTAGGCGATACAACACTTCATGTCTACCATGCATGTATACATGCTGAATTTGGTGTGCGTATGTATTAGATTTTGTTAAATACTCTGCATACAATCTAACGAGGAAATGCGGTTCTATCACATCTTTGTTTACTGGCGACGTTTCGGAAGTTGAATCCCACTTCCATCTTCAGGCCAATTAGTCTCCTTATATCCACAGCACAATACTCACAATAGCAGATTTAAGCAAATGTGGTAACCTCGTTCCAAAACCGTTCTATTTATATATTTTTGACTCAACACTGGTTTTAAACATAGAATTTGTCTCAGTAACTAAACTCAATATATAACTATTTGTAATTAGCAGACCAATCCTTACCTCAGCTATCTCAAATTCCCGGTATACATAATCTCATCTCGTGTGCAGAATGCTGTAGGGGAGAGAGAAAGTATCGAACCTTTTTTTGTTGTTATAACTGTACTGCTACTATGTCACGGTAATCAAAATTCAAAACTGATAAAACAAAACCTTGACTGTCAAATACTGTATTTTATTTATATGGTCTGCTAAATACAAATAGTTATATATTGAGTTTAGTTATTGATACAAATTCTATGTTTAAAACCAGAGTTGAGTCAAAAAAATATATAAATAGAACAGTTTTGGAACGAGATTACCACATTTGCTTAAATCTGCTATTGTGAGTATTGTACTGTGGATATAAGGAGACTAATTGGCCTGAAGATGGAAGTGGGATTCAACTTCCGAAGGAGCGCGGATTTTGGAGAAGACGATCGAGCTATCAAACAATTACTATTAAGTAGAATTTTGCTGGACGCAAACGAGCCCATTACCAATAAAACAAAACCTACCGGCGAAATATCATATCGAAAAGTAAATTATTGTTGATCAAAGTAAAAAAAGCGCATGAAATAAGCTGATTTTAGACTTTGTGGATACAATGCGTAATTCTGAAACAAATGGGCGTTTTATTTATTGCACATTTCCATCTTGATTTCTAATCAGGTGTATTCTAAAAGCGGTGAATTTATTCACAATTTGGTGATTAACATTTGGTAACTCATGTAGCGTTAAGGTTGTATACTTATATAATTATGAACATATACGTATATCTATGTATATATATATATATATATATATATGCATATATATATATATATATATATATATATATATACATGATAAATTTAAAGGTCAATTGTTTTGCTCATCAATCTGTTTATAAAATCGAAATCAATATAAGTAAATCAGGTTAAAAATAAAGGGAAATCTCTATTTATCTAACATTCAACATAGGCAAAACATAATTGGAACTATAGGAAAATGTTAAATCGCGACAATATCTAGCAGAAGGTAGAAATTTATTATTGTGGTTTACAATGTCTTATTACCAGTGATTACTACCAATGAATTAATATATCTTAAATTCCATACGCTATATTACAAACTTATTGCATTAATGACATTATGTAATTTAATGCTCTTTGTGATTTTCATTTTGAGTCACGTGCCCAGTTATGTGGTTTTATAATGGCTATATACGGAAATAAATATGGATTATTCATTTAAACTGGCCTATCATTATTGGAGGTGTTTCACTGTTCATTGGTATTATATAAATAAGAACAAGTCTGCAGTAAAAATTATAATTGTCAAATTTCAATTAAATAGCAAAATCCATTTAGCTATGTTAAAATTATTTTGTCAAATAGGATTTTGTTGCCCGTAAAGGCTTATTCTTCTTGTTTATCGTCAATAATCTACGAAATTGACAAATCTAAAATATTCATAAAGAGGACGTAGTTAATAATAAATCTTTGATACTTTTTATTCTTGTTTTGCATAAAGCTACATAGAATAACGCACCCGAAAAAATGTGCATCGTGTATATTTCAAGCTGTTATGAAGATAATTTAGGAACATTTCGCGAAACAATTCTCAGGGTATTATTATCTATCACATAAATTTGCCAAATTATAATTTGAAGTAAAATAAGCTAGAGAGGATTCTTCTCAGTTTTATCAAAGTATGTATAAGGTGCAATAAAATTTGGTAGAAGCAACATTTGATATAGTGTTAACTAAATTTTTCTTTGTTTTTTATGCATCAAACAGTCGTTAATTAGGTTTTGTTAAATAAATATACATTTTACTTAAGAAAACACATTAACATTTTACTCTAATTTTATTCAAAACAATCCATTCCAGGCCAATGGATAGTACATGACTAAATGAACCGTTAATCATGCGTTTTAATTTATACGCCGAATCCATATGTTGGGTTAAAGTTTGACTCTATAGCGCACTCTTTAATTTCGTATTTGTATAATTAAATGTGCAAATTCTTGTGACATTTTTCAAACACATTTGAGTAATATTAAAACTGGGAAGCAAAATTTATTCTATATTAATATAAAGGAAACAGGTATTGATGCATTTAGCGTTTGCATATTTAAATAAATAAATAATAGCACAAAGGTAAAACATCGTTTTACACGTATTTACTTGAATTGATGATTTTATTGCATAATTATAAAAATTTTCTATACTGCTTAGGCGTAATTGTCAATAGAATTCGGTGAAATTTTAGAATCAGTAAAAATAAATAATAATTTTAAATATAAGTTAGATTATATTGCATATTAAACAATATTTTAATTTGCAAACCTGCGTAAATTGGTGCACTGTCTTTAGGCGTTCGATGTCGATATCTGCAACTGTTTGTCTTTCCTTCACTTGCGGTTGCACTCTTACCAAACGTCCGTAGGCTGGTGGTTTGACAATTGCGTAAACGACGTTCATTGACTTCGCAAAGTAAGCTGACTCTGGATTTTGATCATTTTTAGCGCCCACACAAATTGAATCCGGGTCCAGGGAGCAATTGCTTTTCATTGATGTTGTCAACAAGATTGTGGTAAACAAATGCCATGGACGGACAATTTCACGACTTTTCAATTACAACAAAAATAGATATAATTTATACACCACTTTATTGTCTTAAGAAGGCCTATAAACATTTCGGATTACCTTACAAGTTAAAAGTTTTGTTTCGCAAAAATAACAGAAAATGTGTTTTCAGCGTCTACTCTTTTTTCAATTATGGACAATGAACAAGCAGAGGGCAGTTTTGAATAAGAACGACCTGGCCATAGAAGAGGCCAAGAAGACGAAATAGATTGCATAGCCTTGTTTCCTAAATAAATCAGCCACTTTTGGAATAAAATAAATGTTTTGTGTCATCATAGTTTTAAAGCATTTAATCAGAAAAAAATTGCATTATTTAAGTTGACACTTCTACAAATATTACAAAAGATTACTATGAAAAGTTATTTTAAAAATTCAATAAACAATATACGAGCAAATAAATATACTAAGTACAAATAGAAAGTCCGTTAAAATTCCAAAACGATCTGCAAACGATAT